>JAOVYW010040487.1:0-10989 GCA_025775045.1 Hiodon tergisus | reverse complement strand
TTAACAAAGCAGAAATGTTGAGATCGGTGTGATCTCAAATTAACTGATTGTTGTATCAATGATTCTTATATCAAAAAATAATTTTCATTTTCTTTTAATTTAAAAGACAGACTCAGTTACGCCATAATATGTACATCTCATGGATCTGTGAATCTGGTCACTGATGGCACATTTGAATATTTTTCAAAATGAGTACTAAACGGGCCTCAGGGATATTTTCTTAATTGAAGCCGATAGCGAAGTGCTCTTCTCTTACTACTCTTCACCTGTTCACCTCTTTCCATTCCCTCTCACCCTGACACTGCCGAAGTGTATTCCTCTGACAATCCTTTTATTTTACACCCACCCCCCGTTCTTTAATGGTCCCTGTGTTCCACGTGCAGAACAAGTGTCAGGATACCATGCATCATCGACCTACTAACAAATTAAACGAATGGGCCTCTACATTCCTCCCCCTGACCCCTCCCGTTCAGCTGTGAGGTGGGTGAACTGAAGCGTTCCTGCCGCCTTCACCCACAGCTGCCCCTCAATGCTACGGAAAGCCCTTAGACTATCTGTCCCTCTCAGAACTGCCAAGCGCAAACACCTGGCTACTGCCCTGATTCGCTGACCCCTCTAGGTATTTTGTCCCGACAGAGCCAGATATCTTTTTCAATATTTCTTTTTAGGGGAGTCCTCGATCCTTGATCCATTTTAAATATATTTCACCCGGGCAAATATTGTGACCAGATATCATGATTGTTGAGTGTTATTTTTCAAAATTTTATGTATCATTAAAACTAATGAATTTATATAAAAATCTTCACATGGCTACGATTTGAAAACAACATTTTCAAAAACTGTAATGGTACACTTATTTTAGAAATGAAAATTAGAAATGGCAAAATTGTGCCTTGTTCATTAGTTTTTTCAGTGAAAATTACTGAAAAACAAGTGAACATTTGAAAATACTGTACATAACGGTTGATGATCTTTGCATTATCAGCAGTTTTCCTTTCAGAGGCATGTTCCCAACCGATTGCTCATCGAACCATCACTCCATAATGGGCTCCATTAATTCGACTGACCTCAATGGTATCGTGACAACTTGTGCCAGTCCAACTGTTCAAAGGTGATTTTCCTCTGTTCATACTTTAATAGACCTGACAATTGATATGCATTACTTCCTTGGAGATGTGGTGCAGCCGCGCTCCTACAGGATCACCATTGCTTTTGAGCTAGTGCTGGGAGCAGCTCACGTTGAGGGGTGATTGATTTGCCTGCTGGAACGGGTCAATTGGCTTCACAGGCGGGAGTAAAATGGCCTGGGTGAAAGACCGTGGCCTCACCCGTGAGCATACCACTGCTCCGGATCAGCTGATAGCGGAAGGCATTCACCCATCCACGCACGTCCCTCACAGACATGTCCTGCATGAAGACTCATTAAATACGCGGCCCAGCTGAAAAGCAAATGCAATTGGGCATTTATCTGCTCCTGCGTAAAGAATTTATGTGACTTTGGTAACAACATCCTCCAAAACCATGAGAAATGTACAGTAAAACCGTACAGTTTTAGAAGTACTCTCATTCCATAGAAGATAAATTCATGCTTATAGATATGCAGATGACAGCCAGTTTAAAAAAAAAAAAAAACACCAGCAATTTACTAGAGATTTTCCAGCTATGGATCAGATTTTTTATATTTTTTAATATACGTGCTCTCTGACATTTTCTCTCATAACTTGTAATGATGATGAACATGAACAGACTGTCACGGAGACAAGAGGACCGCTCCTTGGGGCCAAGGGCAGTGGAAATGTCGGAGACACGCAGGCAGAGCGAAGTGTTGAAGAGGAGCAGTGAAACCTGCCAGTTCGTACGGTTTTCCTCTCCTCCACCAGCTGATGCTCACTCCTCAGTTGCAGGTAGTAATTACTGATTAAAGCCTTGGATCTGAGGACACATGCACTGTATAATCAAGAAGCAGATGTACTTCATGCAGTTGACAATAGATAATTATTTACAAGGTAATTGCTGTGGCATGTCGGAGATTTCTCCCAAAATCTCTTTTCATGTCACTGCGTCTTTCCCCCCATACCTCCTTCTGGTCTACACTCACAGACTTAATGATACCTTACACTGCAGGCTTGCTTCGTTGTTTGTCGATTTTTTTGGGGGAAAAAAACATTTCTTCCACTCTGCTATGATATGTTTTGATAAAAGCAAGGCGCCGTTGAGTTTACATTTATAGTGCAGTGAAGCTCTGTGTGTGTTACTTGCTCACATTGTATGGTTTCCTTCTCAACAATTCTTTATGCAATTTTAGTTCCTTTTATGAAATAGACATTGTCTGCAGTTACAATATTGATAAGGTCTGTGTTAGGAGTGGCAGAGTTTGAACACTGACTGCACCTGGCAGTGGTGCCACTGTGCCATTAGCAAGCATCCTGAAAATGGAAATCAAACTGATTACTAAGTGATTCCATATAGCATTCCTGATTACTCATAAATATTTCAGCTTCTCTTAGCCTGGATCAGTAGGAACAGTTTTATACTTTGAAAATCCTTTAACATAATGTCACAATCCTTTTTATTTTCACCATGTACATGAGTATTTGCTTACTTTGCAGATTTTAGTATATTTTACAGCACTGATGACATTTGACTACAGATAAAAGACTAGTTTTGCTCATTGGAAGTGAGGGATATTTTAAAGGAGGGATATTTTAAAGAATCATAGATTGCGAACATTTGCCATTTCTGACATAAGGACAAGATATATTTTGATCATTGGGGTTTAAAAGAGGAGTCGCAACGTCATCTCCCTCCACAGCCCTACAGTATAAATAAGTGGTAAGATCAGCTACACCAACAGAAAAAGCTAGGAGGTAGTGGAATTTAAAGAGGCGTGGATGACGAGGCAGACATGTTTAGTTTTGTTTTCGTTTCGAGCTGTAAACGCAAAACAGCTATGTCGTATAAACAACCTTTTGTCCCCCATGTCACAGTCATGTTGTTTAGTTTTGTTTCGTTTCAAGGTGTAACCACAAAACAGCTATATTGTATAAACAACCTTTTGTCCCCCATGTCATAGTCATGTTGTTTAGTTTAGTTTCGTTTCGAGCTGTAACCACAAAACAGCTATGTTGTATAAACAGCCTTTTGTCCCCCATGTCACAGTCACGTTGAAATGTTTTCATCTATTTCAAACCAAACAGCTGGGACAATGACATTTAGCAACTCATGTAGCCATGCTGCTTGTGGGAAAATACCATTTATTTTTCATTTAAGTGAAAAAGTGGCTTCAGAACACCGAGCATGGCACCTAAGTTGCTTCGATAAATATTGAGATGTGTAATAGGATATACATTTAGAGCTATAGACTCACTTTGGCTGATGGCGTCTGCCAATCAAATTAAATTTGCCTGGCCTCGGCTCACTCCTATAACTCCCAAACCGGCTTTGCGCTCTGCTCAACCAGGATCCCTGCAAGAAAAATATTTTTTGTAACATATATCTACAATAATATTTATTACATCTGTGCTGTGATGCCAGATTAGCGAAATAGTAATTAATCTATTTTTTAAGGGACTTGTTTTGCCTTTGTGTTGAACTTTATTTATAGGGTTGTATTGAATTTGTTATTTTAAGCAGTATATCTGGCTCCTGTTTCTAGCAGTTGTCATAAACTATTTTAAAGTGTACTTCCAACGGGAACAATTAATTAATTAATTAATTAAGCCACTAATTAACTATTGGGTATTGTAGCTTTGACTTTACATCGCACTTTTGTACCCTTTGTGCTGGTCGGACTACTTAAATGTCTCCCAGTATTAGAGTGTCTGCTTAATAAATAACAATGTAATATATTTATAGATCAACAATGATACTACATGTAAAAATTCAGAGAATTTATATTATATGAGGTACATCTTCCTAAAAAATCTCACCCACAACTCTACTTCCATTGGCTGTTTCTTTTTCACTCAGTCAACAATGACGCAATACCTCTCCTCCTTTCCTGACTCTGGTGGAAGTTTGCGTTTTTGACATTGCGACATTGATTGTTGCTGAAGCATATCTTTTGGGGCATTTATTTCAAGCTAAAAAGGAAACAAAAGAAACCTGGTGTCTGGTGGAATCCATTATGGCTCTGCTGGAGGCTGAATTCACCAGATAAGAAATGAAGACTGAGGTTAATTTCACATTGAAAAAATAAGGTAACACAATGATAATCATAATAACAAAATGTTTCAGCCAATGAGCCTTCATTAGGTGTTTTATTTCTTATATTTTTCATCATGAAACTAACCTCCGACTCTACCTTTTAACACCTGTTGTGGGTACAGCAGAAAAGGTGAATGTGTCTGCTCGTGATGCACCTCTCCTGCTGTATAATTACAAAATAACGTATATTTTATTAAATTTTTTGGACTAAGTGCACATGCAGGAGCCGTTGTGCTGTCAGGATAATAACTCTTATGAGTAAATTTACAAATTATATTTTATTTTATTTTTGCTAAAAAGGTTGATTTAATGCTGTTTAATGCTTTTTATTCTACCCATGCCAAGACAGATTGGAAGGCTCTTACTACCACGGTCTAAAACTAGGCTAAGTGCAGAATAATGTACATCTGCTGGGGCTCTACCATCACATGCTTTTCATATTCATTTCAGACACACTATCAAACCTGGGTGCCTAACAAAGCAGGGCCAAGCTTAGCTAAAGCATCCTGCTTTTCAAGTGGATAATTACCCAAGTTTTAAAATCTTATGTGAAATACCCAGTTGTGGCTAAATCCGAGATTATATAGGTAGGTCTAGCATGCATCAGTTAACGTTTATCAGTGATTTAACCTAAATATCCCCCTACAACAAATATTTTTTCATTTAACTTCCTGCCTCAGTTTCTCAGCTATGCCTATTTCTACTGCATATTAGGTAGAATATGTAGCTAGCCTTATTGCAAGGACATATAGAGTTTCAAATGTAATGACAGGCATAGAATCTGTCTGAAAAAGTCATGCTTTTGTTTTATGTTTATCATTTTAATGTCTCTTTACTGCCATTAATACGATAATGTAAAATATGTACAAATTTTCATATTTGTTAATACTTCATGATTGTTTTAATAGCCAATTGCTTCTCAACAGCAATTCAGTCGTTACTTAATTGCACTCATACAGCATGTTTATAATTGTACAATAAAGGTAATACACTATGTTGTTTAAATTGTTATTTTAAATTATTGTTATTGTGAGGTTAGAAAAAGCAGGATTCTTTCAAACTAACTTGTATTAACGTTGCAGTAGACAGTATTTAACATAGCGTTGAATGCAGACATACAATTAGACAAGCTTACCTGCCTAATTCATCACTGAGGCATTAGTTTTATATTGCATCACTGATCTACTTTTCATTATATTAATAGCACTGACCAGATGCTCACTAAACAGCCGTTTTGGACGAGCAATCAGATAATTATTTGATGCATTCAATCAATAATGCGCTTTAACATTTACAATGGAGCTGTGAGTTTGTTTGTTTTTTATTTATACAGAGCTGTGATCGAAGACGTTTGCTGCATGTACACTTAAAAAAAACTACAAGTGAACCCAGCAGGCATGTTACACATTCTTTCAGCATCAATTCGATTGTTTCGTCAACGTCAAAACAGTGACATGGCCAAAGCCTGTGCCATAAGGAAAATGTCACGTCAGTGCTTTGTTACTGTATAAGAAGGTACCAAATGTCTTTACTTATTGGCAAAACTATATAAATAAATAAAGAAATTGCAGAATGGCCTAAAAACAAAATACACCAGGCTACATTGAGCTTTTTTAGTTTTGTCCCCCCTTATTGGCTATACGATACGGCAGACCGCAGGAGGTCCTTCCCGGATCTGGATCTGTATTTATCTGACGGAGTCAGATTGTGTGTAATTAAGGTAACTGTAACCTGTTTTTACTTTACATACTCATATTAAAATATATATTTCGCTATCATTTTGACTTTTTGACACAGGTTTAAAATATGTTTTTTTACAGATTATTATCATCATGGAATTGCCTTGTTTCCTTGACAACACAGCCGTTCATGAGACCACAACCTAAGCAAACTATATTTAAAAAATTCCCCTCTTCAACTATAGAAATATTTATTGTTTTTCCATTGAAACCTACATTGACAGTTTCTTTTTGGGAGGTAGGGACAGTCTTTAACCACTAGCATGTTTTCCCAATGACACAGCAGCATAAATGACTAGTTAATCATTTTTGTTTATTTATTGCCATTGAACAAACCCAATGCACATAAGATTTATATTGTTTTATTCATTAGCATGCCGCTAACACATTTTAACTTTTAATTTTAATTTAATTTTAACTAGTTACTAGAAAATAAATCTACTTTTGGATATTGATTAAACCCACTGGTTCTTTATTATGTATATGGTTTGATTATTTTTGTGTTTTGTTTTGTATGATGTTTTCAAAAAGGGAACAAAGAACTGAGTATATATTTGACTGGGAACCTAATTATTTTTCATGTAATTGATTTACTTTGATATTTGTGTTTTCTCCAAGCAAGGAAACACCTGATAGATGAACTAGATGCTGTTCAGGTTTCTTCTGCTTAAACTTTAATGCCTGTTCAGGTTTTAGACTACTGTCAAATCTGTGATTTCTTTTTTCTTCAAATGAGAATAATTAGTGTTAATGTCTTAATGTTTTTTTGTTCTTTTAAGTTTTTTTTTTTTTTTAGGTAATTGCACTAATTGATTACCAGAAGCATTATTAAAATATCTTAAGTAATGACACAATATAAAATAATAATAATCTCAAAAAATATAATCTCAGAGGGATTAAAAAACCACAAAAAAAAAAAAAAAACATTTGTTATTTTAACACACCAACATAATTAGCACAAATAATTGATGTGTATAATGTATACTTTTACTTAAACCACTTGCACAGAGAATGCCTGGCAGCCCTCTATCCAGTAAAATGTGTTTTCATTATAAACATTGCATTCTACAGAATGTGGTTAAACATATCCTTGTAACTTTATAAGAAACAGGATTTAGTATATATTAATCTGTTGTGGATCAATTATAATGTACAGTACTGTGAAAAAGTCATAGGCACATGTATACAAATTCTGTAAACTGAAGTTTTCAAGTTCTTTTCAAGTTCTCTTAGGTAAACTGTCGTGCTGTTTTATAAGACAATCGGCAAGTAGATCTTGGAGAGCATCTTGGAGAACTATCCACAGTTCTTCTACAGACTTTGGCTGTCTCACTTGCTTCTGTCGGTCCAGGTAATCCCAGAGAGCCTCGATGATGTTGAGATCAGGGCTCTATGGAGACAAAACCATCTGTTGCAGAACTCCTTGGTCTTCTTTCAGAAAAAAGAGTATTTGGAAATAAAAAATTTTTTTCTACTTTCACACTAGTGCAGAAGACAAACCATCAATATCAAAGACTAAATTCATGTTAAAAGAGCTAGGGTGCCTAAGACTTTTGCACAGTACTGTATGTATGGTGACATTCTAAAAATAACTTCATGACTATTTACTTCCACCTTATTAATGTAGCTTAATTGTCAGACACAAAATACATTTCTGACATGCTTTAAAATATTTTTTTGCCTTTAATAGTGTTTTGAAATCCAAGTTTAATAGTTTAGTGAGATTATTTTCACAACCCAGAAAGAGATGTTTAGACAGTACTACTAGTGCCGTTGTCCTTCGAGGGATATCGTTTTATTAAAAAATTAATATTCTCCAACAAATTGATTTACATGAACACAGATAGGGTTTGCCTGGCATCTGACAGTCAGCCCCATTTAATTCTGTAAAAGAAGAGTAAATTATACAGCAAATTAACATTGCATTTTTTACAGACGTGTGCCCTAATGAATGGTAATAATAGAAATGAAAAAGATAATTGTATTGAACAAGTTTTACAGCAACATTCATTGTTTATGCATGGTGATTCATGAACATTTAATTTGCACATGTATGCATTTATATGGAAGTCTGGAAAGTACCAATTTTAAGATTCATGGTTTGAAATGAACTCTTTCTATGTGTTCTCCACCTCCTCTTTTAGTACACTGACTGAATTTGAATTAATACGCAAGACATGTTGTCCCATATTGAATTAACACATTTAATCTTAGAGTATAATTTAACAATATCTATATGTGCATTTTGTTGTGCCTCTAAGAACAAAATTAAATGCTTTAGATGTATGGCCATTTACAATTTTGCGATTCCGACATTTTGTTTGACGGAACAGTGTGACATTTCTGATCTTCCCCCTTTACTCCATCAATTATCGGTTGTTGCAGTGGTACTATAGCGTAACTATAGATGTTGTACTCTCTGTTACATCATAATTTTGAATTCTTCACAGTTCTCTCTCATACACACTCACTCTGTATTTCACCTCATAGAGTTCTTTGGAATAAATTATGCTCTTAGTGGTTTCACGAATCAACGGTTTGGCCAAGGGGAAACTTCCTACTGGAGAAGTTGATTAGCCTCTGCTAGTGAAGGGATCTCCCACATTTGTACATCCTTACCATAACCCGAACCCTTTTTCTGCAGATTACAACAAAATAGCAATGATGATAAATGTTTCAGTTAACTTGAGTCAATAAGGACAGCTTTATTCTCAAAATAATGCCAAGAAACGTGCCTTAAAACGTGCAGTAACTCTACTGTGCTTTCATATGTGCCATTGTTTACAATACTATTATTACTTCATCTATATGATTTTTATTCCTGAAAAAGATTTAATTTAATTTTTCTTTTTAATTTATTTTAGTTTTTTGTGTATTTCTCAAGGGATGAATTCAGAAAGCATGGTTGCCATGGCATTCTTGTGTGCATGTATTCCTCTGCATCCACACTTCCAGGCCATAAAAAAGTATGTTTTATTTGTTGGGATTTTATTACTCTTCAGATTTAATATTTATTTTATTTTATTTTATTTTTTAAAGTGTAGAATTGTAATCCAAAGCAGGTCTGCTACCACAGTGCTTTCTTTGAACTTCAATATGCTTAAAACCTAATTGAAATAGTATTATTATTATTATTATTATTATTATTTATTTTTTTTTTTTTTTAAGAAGATTGGCAGCCCAGGACATGATGAGCTCAAGGGTTAATTGTCCCCTAAGTGGTGAAATTAACCATTCACTGATGTGCTTGAAAACGGCTTCCATCTCCTCGAAAAACCTACAATAATATTCTGAGCAGATTAGCAAACTAACCACTGAGCAACAAAATGCCCTTCACTGAGCAAGCAGGTGGCCCCCTCATACAAATAAAACACATTAATCCACTCAGTTAACAAATAAGCTGGCTGGCTAATAGCATATTGCCAAATGCTTATGTTTCCTCTGTTATCGGGACTTGTTTAATTTGTCTTTCTGAATGTGGAGAGAGAGAGAGAGCATAAAGGACAGAACTAAAAAAAAATTTAGCTTGGCAAATTTGTGAAATATCATTCCTTGAATTAAAAGACTACAGTTGCTTGCATATTGTCTGGTTTTAGCATTTTAGAGTAAAGTGGAGCTTTTTTTACTGTTTCTTTTTTATTTTGTTATTTGTCACATTTTTACTTTAAAATGTTTTGACTGTAGCAGTTAGGTTTCTCATTTGACCAAGGATTTCCTAGGTAAATTAATGGATGACTTTGTTGGGTACAAACCATGCAGTTTCAACTCAATTCACAGCTACACCATGATTTTAAATAATGACTTTAGCTGTAGTAGCAGTTATATCTGTACTGCTGATAATAGTACAGAATACTGTATTACCTTCATAATTTATTCTGTATAAACCATTATTACCTGTAAAATAATCATTCATAATTATTTTTAACCTAATGGAAATTAGACCATCCTCTTACGATGTTTCAAATCCATTGCGATGAGACTGTTGATTTTAATTTCCTAAATTAGTTTCCTTCTTCATAACTAACTACACATTTCAAACTAAATATAAGTCAATTGGTTTATTTAAGGGCTGATAGTATGAATAAATAGCCATGAAATCTCTCACTGCTTGTATTAAATAGAATCTAATCATACAGTGCCTATAAAAAGTATTCACCTCCCTTGGATGTTTCTATATACACTTTATGGACAAAAGTATTGGGACACCTACACATTAAAACTACTGGAGATTTTATGACATCCCATTCTAAATCTATAGGCATTAATATCGAGTTGGTCCCCCCTTTGTAGCTATAACAGCTTCCACTCTTCTGGGAGTGTGTCTGTTGGAATTTTTGCCCATTCTTCCAGAAGAACATTTGTGAGGTCAGACACTGATGTTGGACGAGAGGGCCTGGCTCGTAATCTTCGTTCTAGTTTATCCAAAAGGTGTTCGATAGGGTTGAGGTCAGGGCTCTGTGCGGGACAGTTAAATTATTCCTCACCAAACTCATCCAACCATGCCTTTATGGACCTTGCTTTGTGCACTGGGTCGCAGTCATGCTGGAACAAAAAAGGGCCTTCCTCAAACCGTTTCCACAAAGTTGGAAGCATAGAATTTTCCAAAATGTCTTGGTAAGCTGAGGCATTAATATTTCCCTTCAGTGGCACTAAGGGGCCTAGGCCATCCACAGAAAAACAACCCCATAGCACTATCCCTCCTCCACTAAACTTTACAGTTGCACAATGCAGTCAGGCAGGAAAAGTTCTCCTGGCATTCACCAAACACCACTCCATCCGATGCTTGGCATTGTGCTTGTTGATGTAAGGGTTGCATACAGCTGCTCGACCGTGGAAACCCATGCCATGAAGCTCTCGGCGCACAGTTTTTTTGCTGATATTAATGCCAGAGGATTTTTGGAACTCTGAAGTTATTGAGTCAGTAGAGTGTTGGCGACTTTCACACACTATGCTCCTCAGCACTCGGTGACCCCGCTCTGTAACTTTACGTGGTCTGCCACTTCATGGCTGAGTTGCTGTGGTTCCTAAACGCTTCCACTTTGCA
>JAOVYW010040476.1:0-12449 GCA_025775045.1 Hiodon tergisus | reverse complement strand
CGAGGCTCGTCTCCAAATCCTTGAGAATCCCTTTTTTTCCTATTTCATAAAAATAGCTATGTTAATTACTATTTTTTTCTACCTTAAAAAAAGAAAATAATCAATCTTTTAGCAAAGATATAAAATAATTTGATAATAATAATAATAATAATTCATACTTACAGCTTAAAGTTTAGCACTGCTCCAGCATTCATAAGTAAGGTCCTAAAAGGAAAGCATTTTCGAAAATATTAGATAATCTCGGGCAGTTTTAGAAAACAAACGTAGCCTATTATATAATACTAGCCAATATACAATACTAAATCTAGCAAACTGACAAGACACACATTCAGTTTACGACGTTAACAGTGATCAAATCCATTTAACATTTACGGAAAAATATGTCCACTTTCTTAAATTTCCGCAATAAGAAATGTTTTAATTAGCCCCACAAAAACTTTGATTTACCCGAATAGTAATATATCTCCGATCATTTTCGTCCACCTGACCAGTACAGCATAAAAAACAAAAACGCCAGGGAGTAGCGACTGACGCGAAACTGAAGTTTTGCAATTATTTAGCCAATAAGATCTAGAGGAACAATAACAACAATAAGAGAACAACCAAAATGATATGTCAACGTAAACGTCCGGGTTTGACATCACCACCCCGGAAGTACTCTCAGATTTGCTGCAGGGTCACGAAAGTAAATATGACACTTTATTCAAGTTAGTTTGTTTTTGATGCATTGCATATTGTCATTTACCAGACAAAAATGTGAACATTTGTATTTATTTTAAATGTTCAAATGTCGTAGCTGTATGACATACATATTTCACATACAACGGTTTGATAAAACCCAAAACGATTTATTTTACAATAAATCTGACAATCCTAAAACTAAATTCATACGGAAAGATTAAAGAGTTTGCTGTTGTTTTTCACTGATTTTCTTATGGGCTTACATACGAATTCACTTAACTGTTTAGATATCTGATAAATATTACTTTTAAATATATAAATTGGACATACATATAGGACATATAGGCATTGTGTATGTATTGTTCTCACAGTTTAAATCACTATAGCAAAAATAGTTTTTGATTTTACAAAAATCACTGTATACTTGTAAGACCTCCGTTTTTATTTATAAAGTCTACCTGTCTTAAAAACATGGATTTTACAGAGGACATGACGGGGACTCAGTCAAGCAATACCTACTTATTCACCTATTTACAGGTGGCACACAATTTTAACGAATTCTTACCAGAACAATACATTTAACACACAGCCAATCAGAAAACAATATTCATTCGACCCAACGGCGGCCTAGATCAATCCAGGACAATTATGTGATTGGGAACAGATACAAAGAAAAATTAATAGGGCTATGAACAGCAAAGTAGCTTTAACACTTGGAGAAATGGTTGGAGGCATGGATATAAACTACTAGTAATTTATTGTCTATCCTTGATATTATTGGCACTGGAAGCGAGACTAATCTCAACGGTATTTTCTTAACTTTTCTCTAGCGTGGCAGAGAGAGGAAGAAAAAGCTAAAAAGTTATCCATACAAGGGCAAAATCAAGTCTCGGTTATGCATCTGTGATTACATTTTATGTTTGTAATTAATATACCATTTATGCCGGTACCTTATTTTGGCATAGTCACTAAAATAATAACTTTAAAACATAAAACCACGTCGATGCTTTTATACCAGGCTATCAAAATTCGATTTAATTATACACAGATTACCAAAACATTTGGACAAAGAGTCAAGCAAAAGCGATGATGAATTACCGCTGGATTGACTGTAGTGTCGCATGAGTTATCAAAGGAAGTCTACTAGGCACTACCAGGATATTTTGTATGGCAAATATATTTGTTCTTGTTCCGACCTATTTTCAATTCAAATGTCTTGCACATGCGTTTTTGTAAGACACAGTTTTAAATAGTGTAGGCTACATAAATTGTATCTAGACCACGGTAGTGCGAGGACTCGAATCATATACATCCAGGAACAAACAGCTTTTTTAGTGTTATCTAATATCCGGGGAGCTCTAAAGCCTACTTGCATTAAGTAAATATTTATTTTTTAAGCCTTTTGATTCTGAATATGGGTTGGCCTGTAAACGCTTGTTGAACCGTATTTTTGGTTCCCTCGACCGCGTTTGTTCGCTTAATTCTGTTGATGATTCTGCATAATTAATTCGGTGGATTAATTCAGGAGCTTCGTTGTTAATAAGCAAAAACCATAAAAGGGCACGATTAAATCAAATAGACCGCTTATTTACATTGAAGACAATTTGATCCATTTCGTGCTCCTTAACGAATCGAAGTATTTTCTGTAAAACAGTTGTCGTTTCTCACGCTGTTGTTATTTTATAAAATTTGCAGAAGAACATTGCTCGATTCTATGGAACGACGAGAGGAACAATCAGATTGAAATTAAAGATCGCTGTGAAGATCCATTTTTCACCACCGCCAGTGTCCGAAAAATAGTATTACACCTTTTGTGTATAACAATGTTTTTTTTTCCCTCCTGTTGGTGACGTCAGTTAAATGAAGCTGTCAAGTAAGAACACTTGCCAAAGAACAATTCATATGGCAGTGCAGATGGATGTATATTAATAGGAAGCCTTGGGTTGAAGGCTTTTTACTTGTGGAAACGGAGGCTTCGTGACGGGTCGCCGGTCTAAGGGAATTCCGATTGCGAGGAGATCTCAGATATCTGCGACTGTGTTAAAATACAATTTATTGCAAACATGGAAGTCTTGGGAGTTCTTAATTTGGGTGAAATTGCTCAATATTTTTCAAAAATTGCAATGTTTCCAGTATTTGATCTTGCATACTACATCGTGTCCATTCTTTACCTCAAATATGAGCCAGGTCAGTAGCATGTAATTTCTTGTTTTTAAATATTAGTTGGGTTGGTGTTTTAAATACAATATAAAGACTGTTTTCGTGCGATTTAAATGTGTATAGTAGTTTGTATGTGTTACAGTTTTGGTTCATCCCGAGTTACCACGATAACTCGCTTGTTGTGTAAGATAAATAAAAAAGGTAGCCACAAATTGACAATCTTTGATTTTAAGAGTAATATGAATGTTTAGATAAACGAATCTATAACGTGTGTGCATTTAACTAGCATGCTTATAACATTTTATAACCAAGAAGCAAAAGGTGCACTGTTAAAAAAAAATTCTCTTTGAAAAAGTACTTACCTTTCGAATGTTTTATTTCAGTTTTCAATAAAGTACTTAAAGGCATTCTCTTTGAAATATGATACAGATATAGCAAATGCCGAAGCTCTAGCGAGACTTTGCAATAAATAGAATGTCCATAAATAGAGGGCAGCGGGCTTACAACTTACAGAGATATGTGCCCTTGCACTTTACCGTACAATGTGCTTTAAGATTGTGCTGGTAAGGTTTTTACTCAAGCTTTTCATGAATACACAGACATTTCGGAACTTCATGAGGACTTGAAGCAGAGCAGCACCACTGGCACATGTTTCCAAACACAGTTCTCAATATATTAAACATTGCAGTTAATGACAATTAATGGTGACATTTTACAAGTTAAGGAATTTAACGTACAATATCATTTATAATGTGAACATTAATCCTAGTTGGCCCTAATAACCACGGGTAGGAGCATGCTAATGATCTCAAGTCAAATATGGAATAACCCTCAGTGCCTATTGAGCTTGTTTATTATAAAAGATGTCTTAGTAAGCTGTTGAACCACACAGAGGAGGTGTTTTTATTATTGTTGTTAATAATTAGTAATTCATTTAATTTGTTTATTCTATTAGTAGTAGTAGTAGTAGTAATGATAATAGTTAATAAAATAAATTGAAATGCCTGAATCAGCTACCCCCGTGAATATGGTGGAAGCTGCAAGTGGTGCCTCCCAACCAGAAGTTATTTAATTATTTGCATTTGACACGCTTCATGCCACACAGCTCTGGAAAGGAAGTTCAGGGCTGACTGGAGGACAGGCTCTTCCGTTTGACACTACTAGCCTAGTAGTGTCAAAGCCTACAGGGCCCAAAAAATCAACATTCTGAATCACAGGTCTCAGTTTGCACCTGGGAAAACCCTTTACCCTTTATTTTATTATAAAATAATCTTAGTCACTGTACATCTCTGTTTCCACAATGTTAAACCTGTGCATTTGAACAGTTGTGGGATTAAGTCTGATAATCCCAGTCCCAGGAATGAGCTCTAGGTACTGTTATTTTTGAGTCATGACTACCAACTGCAAGGCAGGAAAATCCATGTTCTATGACTTATTTTTAGAACACATTTCAAAGGATCGTTTTTCCGCCAAACTGCCAGCTAATCATTCCTCCACTTGACTACACCTGTTTCTGGGGATCTCTCTAGCTTAGGAGGCTAAACAAGGGACTCACAGCTCCTGAATTATCTTAGAAAATTCACAACAGCATATGTGGTTTCACAGTGCTAATATTTGCATTCACACTAAAAAAAAGAGAACCTTACAAATGTCTGCCAGTCTCTTTACATGAGTTTATGGTTTAGGTGAGAGGCACATGTGGATTCAGAAGCCTTTGGCCATTCAAAAGATGTACCTTACTATGATTAGAACCAAAATTTGCTTCATAGTTAAAAAGAAATGCTTTTAAAGTAGGCTGAACAAGGACTTCTTTACTCTAGTACGGTCATTACATGATATTCAGTGGTATAGACCATGGAAACATACAAGAAGTGTGCAGAGTGACAATTCTTGTATCTTTACTGTCCAATAGGCTCAGTCGAAGTTTCTCGGAGGAGTCCTGTGGCCTCCTGGCTGTGTGCCATGCTCTACTGCTTTGGAAGCTACATCCTAGCAGACATCATGCTTGGAGATTCTCCCATTGACTACTTCCACAACAATAGTCATATTCTCCTGGCAACTGCTGTCTGGTAGGATACACTGATTAGTATTTAATTTCCCTGTGAACCACGTGTATGGCTAGTCCACAATGTTGGTGGTTGGCTCTTGTGAACTGTAACCTTAAATTAACCCGGGACGATCTGTCTACTTCAGTTGAGTGATCCTAAAATAGTGCCGTCACATTGTTTACTCGAATACCAAATTCTATGTGTATATTTTGCCTGTCCAGTGACCTATTGTTTTTTCCTTCCTTTTACAATAAACAATGACAGGTACCTCATCTTTTTCTGCCCACTCAACTTGTTCTACAAATGTGTGGCCTTCCTGCCGGTCAAACTAGTGCTGGTGGCTTTGAAAGAGGTCGTACGTACTCGCAAAATTGCCGCTGGCGTCCACCATGCCCATCACGCCTTTCACCATGGCTATTTTATCATGGTCATTACTGGCTATGTGAAAGGTGGGAACTTCTCGCAGACCTCATGCCGTGTTACATGTCAAAACCATCTGCCATCACAACACTTTGATTATTTATTTACACTTTCTATTTATATCCTTCTAGGGTCTGGGGTTGCTCTGATTTCCAATTTCGAGCAACTCTTGCGTGGAGTTTGGAGACCAGAGACCAACGAGATCATGAATATGTCATTGTGAGTGTGTTTCCCTGTGTCTGTACTGTTTCTGTTTCCTTTTCTGCGTCATTATGAACTATTTTTTATATTTTTTTATATGTTGTATTAAAAAAACCTAAAAAAAACGTGCTGTCTAACCTGGGACAAAATTCTAGTTTATTTTGCATTGGGAGATGAGATGCTATAAATTGGTATGTCAAAATCCTGGTCCTGAGGACCCCTTGTGTATGCTGGTTTTTATGCCAACTAAACTATTCTCATTAAAAGCTGGTTAAGCTAGTTAAGCATCTTTTGTTGATTAAATGCTTGAAAATTGGTGATATTAGTAATGGTTGTGTAGTGGTCAAGGTGACCGGCTTGTAATAGTGGTTGTATCCTTGAGCAAAATAATGAACCTGCTTCAGTTAAATATCCAGCTGTGTAAGTGGATGAACTTTGAAATTGTAAACTTTTTCAGTCGCTTTGGATAAAAGCCTCGGCTAAGCAAGTAAAATTGTAATTTATTGCTCATTTGACTGATTAAAATTCTAATTGGGCTTTAATTGACCAGCTGATTTTCAGCATGCACTTTGATCTTTTTATTACACAATTATAACAATATATTTCTGACAAAAGATACTCATAGCAGTATGGCAGCTAACAACTCAGTTAAACCTAATTAATTAAGAATTAAGTTGGGACCAAAACCCAGGACCAAGCTATAGAAACACTGCTTTAGACGGGTATCAGATGACCCACTAAGTTTTTTATATGTTCATGTTCCCTTGAGATCAAAGCATCAATATTGGCTGACTTCCATTTTTTGTATCCCCTACAGTCCCACTAAAGCCAGCCTGTACGGTGCCATTCTCTTCACCCTTCAGGAGGCACATTGGCTGCCTGTTTCAAAGAGCATCCTCATCTGCGTCTTCACTCTGTTCATGGCTACTTCTAAGGTACCTTATGCCACCAAAGAAACCGTGTTAGCATTTAGCAGTTAGCTCCATGTGTCACTCCATGCTCCAGCCTCAACCCCCGCGCTGAGTGGCCACATGCGAGGCTTATTGATCGTCAAGGTGATGGCGTTCTGTTCTGTTCTAGGTGATCCTGACTGCCCGTCATTCCCACGGTTCTCCCTTTGCCCTGGTCGAGTCTTGGGTATGCCACTTGCTGTTCGGCTCGCCTCTCGCGAGCTCCGAGGACTCCCATGACCACCACCATTCTGCTGCTGTTCATGCCCCTGTTGCCCCGGTCACTCCGGTCAAAACCAAAGAGGAGCTGAACGAAGGCACCCGCAAGAGGAAGGCCAAGAAAGCCGAGTAAAACCGCTAGTTACGTCATCACCGCAAACCACTCCCAAATCTGGCATCCCATCAACCTCTTTGGTCCAGAACGCCTGTTTAAAATAACAGGAGAAAATGGACTTGACCTTAACCTGCTGGGGGAGAGGGCAGTTTGGCGTTTCCTATGTGAAGCCTTAACTGCACAAGCAGATGGAATTTTTTTTAGATATAAAAAAAACAAACAAATACTGTAAATGGCTTAAAGTTTAACTTTTCAGGCGTGTTTATACCAGCCCATTTGTTTATTTATTTATTTATTTTCCTCTGTGAACTTTCCAGCCCCTGAATGAAACATGTGGCGGTTTCTTAAACACAGCTTACTAGTGTGGTTTGTTCGGTTTTACTGCTTTATTAATTCAGTTAAGTGTTAAAATCCTATGTTATACATATAGCAATTCGAACATTAAAATCAGCACCCTGTCAATGTTACAGTAAATATAAGGCCAGATGAGTACGGGGGAAACCACAAGATCACGTAGTCTCTCGGATACCCTAAATGGACACGGCTGTTTTATAGATACAGCACCTTCTAAAATAAAGCCAAGAAACTCCTTCTTTTCTTTTTTTTTAGAAAGATTAGTATAAATCAAGTGTTTCACGCTTTTTGACTTTCTATCTTTTCAGTCTGTGTTCAGTGCCAACATATTGTGTAGCCAAGTTAAGCCAAGTTAAGCCAAGTTAAGTAAAGTTAAGCCAAGTTAAGTCTACTGAACAACATGTCTTATGTTCACTATGTCCACAATGCATTGAGATAATTTAGTCTATTCACTTGTATTATGTGGATATTTATACAGTCAATGTCTCCAAATATAAATTTAATATATTTTTCTTTGTGTTAATTTATATTTGTATGGAATATGTATTTATACTGGATTTTAAGGAAATTGTCAACGGAGAAATCTGAGTATAGAGCATTGCAGGCCAACAGAATATTTTAATAGTATATAAGTAAACATAGCAGCTGCCACATTAAGTATCCAGACAATAGTCAATATATGTACCTTTTTCAATATACCACAGTTGATATATGTTTTGGCCTACACAACATATTGTAGTGTTGTACCTCCATAAATGCTGCTTATTTAAATTAACTTTAGTTGTTAAGACAAATCATCAGTCAACAACAGCTGGGGAAAAAACCCTTCCCCTCGGAGGAAGGGAATAAAGAAAATGGTAGAAACAACTCCATAGACCGTTCAGTGGGAATTCATCCCTCCTGGATGGCTAATTCAGGAGTTCCATGTGATGCTCCCCCTGCTCAGTTGTGGTGGACGCAGAGGGACTTGTGGGCATAAACAAAAGGGGATTAAGTACACTACTTAAGGTTTTGGAGTGAATCTTCATGAAGAGCAAGCATTTACTGCATAGCCTGTCTTCCCGGTTGTATGACTCAATCTGAGAAAGAATCTGAAAAGACTGGTGGGAGTAATGAAAAAGGATCTTGCCATTAAAATCAGACTTTTTTCTGTTAATTGAATGTCTTGTTTTCAGGAAGTTCTCAGTAAATTAATACGAAGTCATGGGGCACTGCCATTTGTTTTGTCTGTTTAAATATTAGGAGGAGCCAGATAGTTGCAGTCATCTCCGGTTATGAGAAAAAAATCCCATTTATATTATTTGAAAAAATGAAATCTAATATCAACAAGGGATTGACAACTTTTACATCTAGTTTTTATTCAAGCTGTTGGTTTGGAGAGAAGTGGGCAGGAGGGGCACTGCGATGTCTGCCCCCACAAAGAGGCCAATGGCATTGCGGCCGTTTTCCACTGAACATTTTTATTGGCCTGACGAGTTTTGATGACACCTAACGTCTATTCATGTTTAAAAACAAAGCATTGTAACCGCTCGTTTATAAAGACGCTGAATAATTCATCAATTTTGGAAATGCCGAGGAGTTTTAACCTTTCGAACATGAATATGTAGTCTTTAGCGGCCACTGGTGGCTATGTTTATATCGTGCCTTGGATCACCTTTAAGATTATTCTTTCTGAACGTGAACCAATTATTCGCATATAAAAGTAAAATCTTAAAGATTTGTTAGAACTTATGTTTTTTACTTTTAAGTGCTTGAAATTATATAATCTCTTTGGAGGAAAAGTTTAGTTGTAAAAAGTTACATTGTATTGAAAGTGGCTACATGCAGCCTACTAGACACACTCATATAATATAAAAATAGGCCTGTGCAACAAATTGTTTGATAGCAGCAGTTATTGGGATACCTGAAACATACAATGCATTTTAGTAAATTATTATGATCCTACAGAACTACAGAACGCCTTTTTTATAACTGCGGTTTGCAATTGTCTTGATTTGGTCCCAACCTATGCTGGTATTCAAGGTATTCACAGAAGAGAACACACAACCAGTGTGTAATGGAATAATGGACATATTAAATTCAACATGAATGCACAGGCATTGGTAGAAATATAAGGATTTGAATAAGCTGCTTTGATAAGCTGTGATTTTTTTTGGATAAAGGTTATAATGACAAAATTGCAGTCTGGCCTAAAGTTATTAGCAAAAAAAAGTAAAATTACAGTATATTTATACTATTAGTAAGATTTGTACTGAAATTGTGGTTTGCAACATAGCATAAAAGCCACGTTGAATTTAATTCTAACCGAATAAAGATATATCATTGATTTATTGTCGAGTACACCAAAAAAAAAATGGGCGTAGCAATAAAATTAGATATTGAAATAAGATATTCAAGTAAGGAGTTTCACCAGCGAGAAGGAATTCAGTTTTTTTTTTATCTGCGCCCCTCGTTATGTCTCAACACACACTCAACTGAAAACAGACAGATGCAGTTTGAGGCTATCCCCTTTGTGACACGACTAATGTATCATGGCTGGTGAACGTTCAACTTTTAACCTTTAACCATAGAGCCCTTGGAGCAGTACAAGACACATCCAGATTTACAACATTTTGTCTTCACGCTGTCCTTGGTCTTGACTGGAGACACAATGGCTTTCATTCAGAGAGAACTTCTGAAAGTCTGAAGCGTAGAAGTCTCTTAGTGCATCCAGCCATGTTAAATTTGCTCCATCAATCTGTTAAAAGCAGACTGAGCTATCTCAATTTAGAGAATATATCTCACAACATCTAAATCTCTTACTAACATATGCTGCTAGATTCATAATTGCACATCTGGATGAAAAAAAAAGAAGATTTTCACAGCAACCCCCCGCCGTCCCCCCATTATTATTTTTCAAGAATTTGTAAAAGAACCAAAAAATAATTATTTACAATTATCTGGAACTTTTGTTTCCTATGATTTGAGATACTGAAAAATTTCTGTCTTTTTCCAGTAAGTGATGTGAACTTTTTCCAAATGTTTTTAACTTTACGTGGAGGGTGGTTGGGATTAATGTACCAGAAAACGCAAAAGTAAGTCAAGACCTGCCATACCGAATCTCATGGGTATATGAACAGGAATTTACCAACATCTGCAGATGCTATCAGTGGCAAACAAGACATGCTAACACTCAAATGCACCAATGCAAAATGCCTTCTGCTTTCTTTGCGTCTGTAATTATTTGTGTGAAGATAAATTGTTGAATGGTCTTCTACTTATATGCATTGTTAAGATAATTGTGTCAAGGTATCAATAACAACAGCCTACTGAAGAACATTACAATATAGTACTTTTAATCTACAGATTTGCGAGCTGTGGCATGACACGATCAGTAATTAAACAAGTCAGTAATTTTTTATTAATTTAGAAATTGTATAATGTAAAGCTAAATAGCGGTATGAATAAGCATGATTTAACCTTTTCATAGCAGATGTGTGTTTTCTCAAGGTGTTTTGGTTCTGTCCCACAGTGGGAATAAATTAGAGGATCTTCCAGGCAAGCAGCATGATGTCAGGCAATCAGAAAGGTATAAAGGCAAAGAAGGGGGGAAAAGAGATTGCACAAGCCCTCACAGGCACCCAAAGCCAACTTCAGGAAAACTCCTCGATGATCTCAGTTACCGCTGGCAAGTTAGGACTGAATAGCCAATCCTCTGACCCACCAAGAACGCCAAGGAAAATCCTTTGTCTTTTTATTTCACCTTTCTGACGATGGAAAGCAAATATTCAGACATGCTGAGAATTTTAATGCTAATTTTCACTTTGGAATCAAACTTCCTAAGAGTGTCTGGGCAAGAGAGAGGTATGTAATTTACATTTTTCACAGTGGTTATTATCTAAAGAACTTAATTGGAAATATATATGTATTGTATGGTTGTAAAATAACGAGTGCTATTAGAGTAATACTTCAAATAAATACATATTATAGGAGTGTTAATTATTATCGCAGTAAAACCTAAAATTACATTTTACCCAGAGTTTCAGATTTAAAAAAAAAATACAAAAAAAATACAAACTTTAGCTGGTCATGTTTGAGAAGTTTTACTATAAAGGATAAATATCCTTTGTGAATAAAGTCAAACCAAGTTCAGCATAGAACTGGTAATTGTGAACGCTGTTCTATACTGAACACTAAGGCACTACCCATAAGATCTCTGGTAAATCTTAGCGAGATGGTGCTCTCTGCTTGGGATTCATTAAAAAAAAAAAAAAAACCCCACTGAAATCAGTAATGTAAATAACATCCTTCCTTTTCTTCAGACCCAAGAGACTCTGGTAGTTAATAGTGCACATGGGAGCAGCCATGAGTATACATAGGAAGTTTTGCCAGAAAAAAAACCGACCTGTCACACCAGGCTGGCCCCTCTGTCCGCGCCACAGGTAGCATCATTCCAGGCAATGCCCTTAGCTTCTGGGGCAATACGCTCCACTGCATAATAAACACTTAAAGCTGGGTTCAGTGGAATCACTCTTCTAAGACGTTGGGATGACTCCCTATTACACTTATTTATTAAAAATGCTCTTTGAATGCATGGTGAAATGTCTGTTCAGTAATTTCTGAGGATTAAAAATTGTCATGAGTCAGTCTTTGGAAGTGAAAATTATTGCATTGCTTTTTGGAATGCAGGTGTCTGTGCAGATCATACCTTCATGCTTTTGGACCAGTTGAATGTCTAGGAAATATATACCACAGTTTACCCAATGGCAATGTCTTGAGAATAATAATTATGTAAACATTGTCAAAATGAAACTTGTACTATGCACTAAAGCATTATGCAATTTTAGCCTAATTACTTGCAATGTAATAGCTCTTCATCATAACACTGGTTTTAGCCCAAAATATGATGAACAAGAATCCCTGACTTAATTTAGAGTGGCCCTCTCAGAATGACTATTGCATCTTCAAACACAGACGGTGAAATCATCGCTCACATAAAGAGTACCAACCAAGCACTGGCTGATATCAAAGAGCTTCTGAAGCAGCAGGTAATTATTTGATGCAACAAATGTTATATCACAAACATTTACTTGCTTAAAGTAATTATGCTTAAGACCTATACAACGCTTTCATGTTTCTTACAATAAAAATGAAGTTTACACTAAATGTTCCTGGATTCGTTCAGATTAAGGAGATTGTTTTCCTGAAGAACACAGTGATGGAGTGTGAAGCCTGTGGTAAGTGTTGTTTTCTCTCTCTCTCTCTCTCTCTCTCTCTCTCTCTCTCTCTCTCTCTCTCTCTCTCTCTCTCTCTCTCTCTCTC
>JAOVYW010040465.1:3210-20695 GCA_025775045.1 Hiodon tergisus | reverse complement strand
CTTTCTTTGCGCAGAACTGAGGCACACATTGCATTGACCGTGTCAAAATATGTCTGCCATCAGACAGTAATCGATGCCCTCTGAGTGCTTACTGGTTCATCCTGTCGAAAGGACGCAGGATCCTAACAGCCAATCGAACGCAGCGATTGTGTGCCTACAACTCGCTGCATAGATTTGGATGCATTCGATTGGCTGAGAGGATTCTTCCACACTCAACAGGTACTGCCAGTGCTGAAGGGGTGGCAAAATAAAAGAGTTCTGAGCTGGCAGAGATCAAATAATATGCAAAGGAGAAAAGCAGATTAATGAGAGGATGATCTGGGTTTTTCTACTGACACAACTTTATTAACTAAGTGAGGATGAATCAAGTCGTTATCACAAAGGCAAACAGCAGAAAGTAGTTTTCATCAGTCAAGATACGTTACCAGGCTTGTCTGTCATAGGCACGTGAGGAAAAAGCACTACCAGCTGGTATTTTTTGTCACTTGTTCTGACCCAATTTTATACACACAGAGATTAGAAGGCAAAATTTGATATATATTTTTAAAAAATGCAACTATTAACATATTTGCGGACCCACAGATGACGGAGGATTATGCCCGTAGCCAAAAAAAAATGTAAACTACAGACAGCTGTAGATAAAAATGCCTCATTCAGCAGCAGTGTGTGATTCAACAATTAATTTTCCAGAAAATCCTCCCACAAGTGTTGAACCAAGATTACTTCAGAGTTTTTATTTGTGTGTGCATCTGTTCATTTTACAGGTTTTAATTAAAGTATGCTGAAACTGCTTTTGCCTTGAACATTCTGTAGAAGGCTTACAAAATAAACTAAAATCTTAGAATGTTATTATCAACTATCCAGTAAATTATTATATCAACCTTAGAAATCCATTAGGCTTCATTGTCAATTATACAAAATATCTGAAAAGCAAAACGTTACGTGTAATTTTGTTGGTTGAATACTGTTGTATTAGTGGTGTTGGGGAGGGTATTTGAAATGTAGATCGAGCTGCACCACTAAAGAAATTGATTGTTTCATTAATTGTAACCGATACTCCAATCAGAGGGAGGTGGGATACTGGAATCTAGTCTGGTAGGGTTAGGGTGTGATCATGGCCAGGTATATTCAGGAAGCCTACCCTACCGCTGCAGGGCAGGAGACACACAAACAGACACTGCCACACACTCTTACATATGGGGTCAGTTTTTCCATTGTTATTATTAAATAAAAGTATGGCGAAAACATGGCCTTTCGGAAAAACATAACCATTAGACTAATAAAAGGGTCTAACTAGATCAGAGCAATGGCATTAACAGTCTTTTAGTATGCTTAACATACACCTCAAAATGGCAAGAAATCCTGACCTCTAATGTCATAATTCTACTATAAGAAATGATCTGTGCGCTACAGAATTTAAAAAGAACCATATTTTTAGAACTGTTACGACACCGCTGATTGGAGTAGATACCTCTCATCGGTCCAGCCAGCCTGAACGGAAGCCGGCAGGAGATGCTCGTTAGCAACAAGCTAAGAGAAGCGATGACAATTTAACCCACCCCAGCCTGGGCGGCATAATGCCAGTCGGTCACCGTTGCTGTGCACTCTTGGTCACAATCCTCGAATTTCACGAGCTGGATTTGAACCAGCTCAAAAGGTGAGCACCACAGGCCAGGGAGGGTTAGCACCAAATAGCTTTCAATTCAGGAACGACAGCAATAGAGATAATTTATCCATTTTGTCTCGTAGTCATGACCTCAGTTTCTCTTGCGCAGGACATTATTCATTTATAACTGATTTCAACAGTACGGAAGAGGGGAATCCTTTCAACACCAACTTTATGTGACGCACAGAAGGATTCAGGACACCATTTTAATTAGTATGCGTTAATAGGTTGAGAATACAACTGTCTCATAAAGAAAGCACAGGAAAATGTTGTTTCACTCAGACAACTATATGTCATGGGAATTCTATTGCAGGGCCCATAACATAGTTACGCTGCAAAAAAACGAAAAGATATGTAAGAATTGAATCCTTGATTTATTACTCAAATCAAAACCATGTTGAATTTTTTGTGTTTAAATTTAATTTATTATAAAATTGTATATTCTGCTGGAGGGCAAGGGACAACTTCTAGTGGTTGGGTAACAGAAACAGTTAGTGGTGTGACGACCGAGAACTGCTTTTTATTACTTAAGACAGGATAAGCTGCCTCTGGTTGAGTGTGATTGGATGGAAAAATGATAAGCAATAGACAGTTGTTTAACAGGAGGTTTGGATTAGGAGTGCAAAGAGCAGAAAATTGGCAAGGGCAAGGGTTCTGTGGGATAAACAATTGATTGCATTCTTATGTGTTTCTTCTGTATCGTTACTCAAGCGGTAATTAGTCTGAAACGTGTTTTATCTGCTTAAATTCTTTTTAACATGATTTCACTCAAGCTCTCCTACCTGACAATCTGAGAGGGCAGCTTGGCTTGGCTGGGGTCATGTGGACCACCATATCGGTGCAGACCTGCCCGGACAGCTGCAGGTGTCCGTACCCACTCCGTCTTCATTAAATGAGTATTCCAAAAATAGGAGTAACGGCTCCACAACCTCCCTTGCTTAGAAACATGAACTGAGAAAAAAAATGGCGCCCAGTTAACATTAATTTAACTGACTTATTTTTTTAAACTTACTATGGCTAATAAGATTTGAAAAGTAATTTTAAGTATGTAAAATGTTGAAGAGATAAATTAGTCCCGTGTTTAGAAAAAAAGAGATCCGCAAATAGAACACCTGAGAAGTCATGTGTGATTTAAGCCAATCAATGTGTAGCATTTGGGCGTCATATGCAA
The DNA here is from genome assembly GCA_025775045.1 of Hiodon tergisus. Lineage (NCBI taxonomy): Eukaryota > Metazoa > Chordata > Actinopteri > Hiodontiformes > Hiodontidae > Hiodon > Hiodon tergisus. The sequence continues at coordinate 17,858 of JAOVYW010040465.1, read as the reverse complement.
ATCAGGTAAAAAATGACTACTAGTACTGCAATACTCATTTGCGCTTGTCTCCCATTTGTGTCACATGATGTCAAATCCTTAGCATTTTGCTGATGTCCCCCATAGCTGCTTGTAGCTACCCGTTGTTCCGGTTTTGGGATGTCCTTACACTCCTTAAACGAGTCAATATTCTTCAATATTAATCCACAACTGCTCCCTAAGTGGTTCAAGGTTCAGAATGCTTAGATTAAAATAAAAATGACTTGGATTTTTGACTTGGTTGAAATAAATGTATTTAAATTTAAATCTTCTTTCTCTCTTGCGGCTAAAACACAGATGAGGATAATACTGGTCTTCAGCGTAACACCCACCTGCCCCTAGTGTGCTTCCCCTCAAACAGTCATCAGTAAATTGATGTAGTTTGAAAGTATGCTTATGAACAAACAACCCCTGATAAGACCGTTAACCCACACAAACAGAGTAATCCCGGTTGTAATTGATGTAGCTACTAAAATCCACCCTCATAGACAGAGCACGGTGGCAGGAATAACAACTTAACTTTTGGTAAGATATTTAGTTTTAAATGATTAAACTTTACATTAAACTGAAGGACTGATGGTGCAGAGCCTGAACTGGACAAGAGTGTCGACATTCAGGTGCAATTAATTTAAGAAAACATGGTAGATTATATATCCTGACTTGTGATTTTTAATGATTCGCTCAGACGACAACTTGCATTTTTGGTTTCCTGTTTTCAAGTGGTTCCTGTGGTTCACTTCTAATGAATTTGGAGGTTGCTACACGGCGACGAACCCTGTTATTTTCCGTTACTTTCTTTTAACTCTCTCATTTTCCAAATTTGAAAAAAAAAGGAACTGCAAATATTTACTTAAATTAGCAACATGGAGGCAGCAGTCGAATTTTCTTCCTCCAGTTCATGCGCCAGAGCTAGTCAGTCCATCTCAAGACAGGCGTTAGTGATCGCAACCGAGACATGGAAACATGAACGACCCACCTTCGTGAGGCCAGACAGACCGGCGACTCCTGCCTGTTTGCTGTCATTTCAGACTTGGTCATAGGCTCATAGTCAGAAGTTCAACAACAACAACAAAAAAAAAGGGATGCTAACGTTTTTTCAATGAACTTCTTATGCAACAGTGGCGCATATGTGGAGGCACACTGTCAGGTGTGCGCTGTTCGCTCTATTTTGAACTGAGGGCAGTTTGGAGATTCACTCTCACCCACTGGGGTATTGCTTGCTGCTGCTCAGTCTCCGTGGCTCGGGCTCCGTTCTGGGAACTGTGTATTAAATTAGCACGTGGCTAGGTGTTGGAGATTAGGATCAATGGTCATTGTTCACAGTAAAAAATTGAAATCAGCCCCTCCTAATGGTGACTATCGTTCAGTTATTCAAGCCGCTCATTCGCCCATGTTTTTGATTGTGATACAGCTGTCCTCTAATAAGCAGGCGGTCGGAACCGAGTTGGAATTATTCCCATTCTAGTTTGCAATGGACCGCTGATAATAGTGGGTCTTGCCTTCAGCTAAAACCCCTCGCCTGCATGAAACGTTACAGAGAAACACGCTGTGTATCCGAAGGCAGGTGGTGAATCTAAAGACACGTGGATTTTGCCTGCTCTTTGTTCCTCAAACCCCCTGGCGATCATAAAAAGCTTGCGACTGTAATCTCCCAGAGTCACACCCAGTTAACAAAACAAAAGAAAAAAAATGTGTTCTTGACTGGATTGCAACAGCACATGTTAAAAAAAAATACAACCCCCCCCCACCCCTAAAGCAGGGTGCAACGGTTAGAGATTTTACAGTTCACCTGCAGGATATAGATAAGAGATAGAGATAGTCTGCAAGAAAAGGTGTGTAAGCGTGGGGTGGTGGGAAAATGGAGGATGAAGGTGTGTGCACTCATTCAGTAAAATTTACTAAAATGTATAAAGATCATCAATTAATCTCTTCAGAAAAGTATGCAAGATTAATTTCCTTTACAACTTGTGCTTTTTCAAACTGAATTCTGACCTCCTTTGTGAATCAACTCACTGCCCCAGAACTGAATACATTTGATCCCTACAGGCGTTCTTCAATGTCGTGGCCGTCTGCCTCAGCCAAAGGATTTGGCATTTGCTCATCACCTGCTCTAGCCCAAAGCAACGGAAACCTTTCAGCGTTCAGGGCCTTTATCCTGCGTTCTCCACCCATTGTCCGAGAAATGAAGTCTCTGTGAATTGTGACTTTGGTTTCGATCTAAATCCCCACACGTCTTAACAGGGGCACTCAATCAGAGGGTACTGAGAGAAAGGAATTCACATGAAGAATTCCTGAAGAAAGCGTGGGCGGGAGAAGCTCACCAGTAAGAACATGTTCTGCCAGTGCCAATCCCAGCTTCACGCTCTCAGATCCACACTCCTCCCGTTTCTCTGGGAATGACCGTATCTTCAGAAATGCAGCAGAACCTCAAGCGAGTATGAATGCTAGTTTTTGACTATTTGCACTAAAGAGCTATACAATTTTCAGTATATTCCTATGAAATAACTCCAATTTTTGGACAGTTTACTTCACATGGATTAAAGTATTGGACAACTAGGAAATAAAAAAGGGAATTGAAGGTTGCTTCATGTCCAAAAAGTCTTCATATGATCCTTGGAAAGATTACATTTGAATATATTGCTATACTATTTCAAACGGGAAACCCCTACAGCACAACTAAGACCTCGGGCTGCTGTAGCTATGATTGGCAGGTCCACAGGCACTCTTACCCATAGTGCACCCATCTTACCCATAATGCACCCACCGGCAAATTTGTTCAGAGATCCACATTTCGAGGAATCCTTCCGACTTCTCAGAATTAACTGTCGTGTTTTTTCTTTTGTGACACAAGCGAATAGGCACAACAGGTGGAGATTGAGAAGCGTGACACCAGGAAGGGCATCCACAAACATTCCCCACAAAACAGTGGAGGTTTCAGAAAAGGCTAATGGACAGATGTTATAGACTCTGACGGTCGTAACACAGAGCAACTGTTCACAAGACCTACCGGGAGGTCACGCAATGAATCTTCAATTGAAATTCATGTCAAATTTATGTGCGTGTGGATGCATTTGAAAATAACATCTTTGTGCGACTTCGTTACAACACAACTGTAATCTTGCCAGAACGAGGATTAAATTTGGTTAAATTATTTCCAAATGATTGGAAATATGTTGCAGATGGGAATTACGCTGATTAGACTGATAGATTTTTACCTGATTAGTTCATCCTCATTCTTCTATCACAAGCAATACCAGTGCCCTCCAACCCAGGTCAGACCATTCCTGAATACTTACAGAGTTGGGGGAGGTGGAGGTGGGTGGGCACAGATGAAAGGAATTCTCTGGACTTTGGAAGCCACAGTGTCAAGGTTCGTTGTTTGATGCTGACATTTGTCCCTGGTCGCCATGTAACAGGAGAAATGGCCACTTCAGTAACTGTCAAAGAGGATTTTTTTTTAATTAAATATATTTCTTTTTAAATTGGCATTTAATCTCAAAAGCATGGCTGGTTCCCCCATCAGTTGGATAATCATCTGTCATGACAACAATGAAAAGTTGGGTTTCAGAATGAAGTTTTAAAGTCTTTGTGGCTAAGAGTCGAGTTAGAGATGTGGAAGCTAACATTCATTAAAGTTTCAAACAATTTTTCACATTTGCTATTGCGAAATAAATGAGAAAAATGTTATGGTTTGAAAGATAATGGTAGGGTGACGAGATGCAACGTGTTACTCAACGAGAGCTGTGGGAATGGCCGGGGGAGAGGGGGGGGGGGGCTGAGCTGTGTAAACCGGGGCTCAGAAGCATTCTGTAGGGTCTGGAACTCCTCTGTGGGATCCTGGGTGTACCTGCTCACGTGGGCGAGAGTGAGCGACTCTTTCATAAAATGAAAAAAAGTAAGTTGGCAGCTTCTCTCCGTCCCCCTCCACACATTTTCCCATGGGTTTGCATTCAGGGACTGACTCACCTCTCAGCATTATCTCTCTCTCGTGGTTTTTTCTTCTGTTCTTTACGGTTGTCCCGGGCAACAAATGAAACGAGATGACGGCTTCTCGTGAGCCTCCACATGCCAAATCCACCTGGGCATGATCACCTCTGGTGAATGTTCACCTCGTTCGTCCTAAGAATGCTTAACAGCGTATCCCATGTTGTTAAAAAGTATGGCCAGATTTCCATTCACAAAGTAGGTCCTGCACTGGTACAGTGAAAATTGCTTTACACTGCATTAATCAGTTGTGTCAGCACAAGGCGTTACACTGAAAATCAGCGTCTTTAGAGGGAACTAACGTCGGGATTTGCGGTTGTGTGAATCCGCGTGGCTCAGAATTTTGTTGTTCCTGTGGACTTACACCAGCCAAGCTTCCTCATACTCCCTGAGCCAACACTGGCAGCAGCTGTCTTACCAGGCTTTGTTCACCTGGACCATGACTCATTGTACCCCACCCACACCAGCAAACCCTACAGAAGAGGTCTGAGCCTGTGCATTCTGCTGCGCTGTGTTTTAGAACTCAAACTCCTTTTGTAACTCACAGCAAACCAAATACATAAATCAAGCGGGCGCGTGAGAAAGTTGTACGACTTCTACCAATGAACCCCTTCAATTTGCCTTATACAGTGGCTATCAAGCCACTTCTATTCAAATTTGGCAAGTGTGCCAGATTTCCGAATACACTCGGTAAGCAAAATCCCTGGATATCTCTACTGCAGCCATGGGCCCTTCAGTGAAATTCAACACACACCTGTAGGCCTGTATGCAGACGGGAAACTTATGGGAGGAACACCCTACAGAGAGGGGGTCCGGAGGCTCTGTTATGCTGTGGGGGCATTTTCCTGGCATGGTTTGGGTCCACTGCAAATCCTTACAAAGTTATTACAAAGTTATCCCACAGTGAAACGTTTCTATCCTGGTTGTGTGGCAATGCTATCTCATTGAGAGGCAGCAGAGTCCATAACTTCTCCTTCTGAAAGGGATCTCCACCCTCAGTGTTGATTTTACTCGTCTGTTGCTCGTCAACGTATTCGACCCAGATCAAAACCTTTTCTAATATCATCACAGAGAGCGTTCGGTGTGACCACAACCTTACAAAATCAAACAACCACAACAGTTTGTTTCTTGTTTTGTTTGTCTGAGTGACCGTTTTTTACGTCTCTTCCCTTGTTTGCCATTCTACAGTTTGAAATATAACCCCCCCCCCCCCCCCAAAAACAACACTGTGTGTAAACATTCGTTTTATTTAGTCATTTTACCTTTGTGATAGAAAAGATTTTTGTGACTCTGGTTGTTAGTGAGCCCCTCCCAGGATCTAACACACACTTATATAACGTATGCTTTTTTGTTTTTGTTTAACCAAGAAAGCTGAAAGGTTAGTTTTGCTCACGTTATTACGTTGTTATGTGTAGCCTTGGTTCAGTAGTACCTGTGGTGGCATCACTGACTTCCTGACATGCTTCCTAAAACAGCCTGATTCTCTTTAAGTACTCTGTGCAATACTGTACTACTTCCGTGGTTGTTTCCTTGTGCATTCGAGGTGCACGGTCGAGATGCGCGGACGAGGTTCACGTTTTCTTCTGTGTTGCTCGGGTGACGCAATTTCGCACTCCCAGCTAAATCACTCGACACCCTTAGTTAGATAGCGAAATATTTCGCGGCTACCCCCATTTCACCCCCCCCCCCCCGATTCTGACAACAGCAGATTAATATTCGGCGCATCGATATCCCAGAATGCTGTTCATTATAACAGCCTACTCATAAAAATGTAACAAGCAACAATACAATAAATAAATGTATTATTGCCAATGGTGGAAAGCATGATAATTAGTCACTCCACGATTGTGTAACCTTAGGCAATGTTTGATTGATAATAAAACCATAACACTAAACAGATCTAAATCACTTTAAGATAAAAGATCTATAAGCTCTTGCCAGTGAACCGCTTTACTTTACTAGCCCAAATAAGTGAATCCCTTACGCTCCATACCTATCCGAAGAAACAATCACACAGTCACAGTGGAACAGTTGTGTTTTGAGATGTGGGATAGCTGTCGGCCACAGGTAGCGTATGTAATTGGTGTGTAATCGTAATTGCTGAAATGTCTTACAAACTACTTACAACAAACCACTATTTTCATTAGGAGACCAATCAGAAAAGCCAGAGAAGGGTGAGAGGAGATGTGACCAGTTAACCCTCTGTGTGAGAAGGCAATTGAACTTCTGAAGTCAGACAAAACTCACTCAGTTGGCAGTTAACCCTTTCCCCATTGAGTAATATTGGTTTAATCATTGCAAAAACAGCTGGTCTAGACCGAATCTTTACTCTTGGTTCGGAGTTGGCGTAAAGGTATGACCGTTTTCAAGATCAAAGTTTGTGAATCACAACCGTTTCTTCATGGCATTGACGGACTGTGTAAGGTTTTGACTGAACTAAACACAGGCATGAGAGTGCCAACCCCATTTGAGAATCAGCTCTTTTGTTACACCTTTAGGATAACTGGGCTATATACTTTTTCTTGTCGCGTCTCTTTATTACCAGCTGAAATTTTTGGTCTTTTTTACATGACATTATGCTAAACACAAGCAGCACACACCCAGCCATTCTGTGACCTGCTATTTTGTAGTGAAAACGTTGACGTGGCATTGGAGGCAGCCTACAAGTGGGTGAATCCATGCATATTTTCATTTATGGGCTCTCCTTTGCATGGGAGAAGTGAGAAATTTAGCACAGGGTGTGGAATGTTCGGGGCCATATATCCAAGAAGCGTTTTAACGCTCACAAGTCCCAGCAGTGTGAAATACCAGGGAGGCCTCAGCCCGTGGAAAGCAATGTGTGACAACAGCTGACCCACCTCACCCTCGTCAAGTGTCGCATAATGAGCAGGTTCGTCCTGTTCGTCTTCACCTTAACAACCTGAAACAACGTTACACGCGTGTCGCAAACCGAGCCACGCTAACATCGTAGCGCGGACTGGCAGCAGGCTTGGACTGATACCATTTCGCATTCTGATAGGTAATCAGTTGTTAGCTAATTTATCTCCCACGGTAGACTGAAATAGCTGCCCTATGGTGAGAAACTATTTAGATACACACATGTGAAATGGGTTTTCTTGGTACTAGCCCAGTAATACTTTTATGTAGGCTACGGACTCACACCGACTGCTATGCTAGTTTAATGATGACTTGACAGCTCATGGCGGGACACAGTAATGCTAATTCAATACCCACGTTTGATATTGGAATATTAACTATACGCAGACATCACGTTAAGTGTACATTTTGTTCTGCCGGTGTTGAATAGATGGATGCTGGAAATAAAGTTAACTCAGTTTGTGGTTCTGCCCGTAACAATGCCCTCTTCTGAAGTAGTAACGTGGTGCATAAAGGGTAATCGCACAGCAAACGACGGAGAACATGACATCATAATCCGTACTCGTATAATTCAAAAATGTGATTCAAGATAAAACCCCGTTTTATGTTATACGGAAACTTTATGACAAATCCTTGCCCTATTTGTTTTACGATAGTCATTTTATCTGGAATGCAATATGAACAACGAAGGAAAAAACTAATTTGATAGTCCTATTTTCTCTCCTATTGTTTGGTCTACGTCACCTCCGGCCTCTTGGTAATAGGAGTTTAACAGCAGGGATTCCACCATAATTTATATTTAACACAAATGTTTGAATGCTATCCGTTTCCCATTTAATCAGGGGTGTGAAAGGCTCTGTATATATCATAGCTTTAATTATTATACGTTATTAGCTTTAATGGTATTATATTTCATAATTCAAATACATATTAAGCATTGTGCTAAAGTCTTAGCAGCAGCAACAGCAGGCACACTATAGTAACAGTTATGGTTTCAGGCCAGGCCAGGTTTAATTATTATCTTCCAACTAGTCCCGAAGGTGGAGGTGTTAGTAATGGTTAAGATGTAGCGACAAAACAGGTATGTGAACATTACAACCTTTTCCTCAACACTTCTCTTTCTCTCCAGTAAATACTATTTAGCCGTTAGCAAATCGATAAGAATAAAAGTCAGTACTGGAATAACGTGTACTTATCTACTTTGCTATGTATTCTAGTTTATTACATTTATTTCAAGCAGCATATAATCGTAAACTAAAAACGCACATAACATTTGGGGAGAGGAACCTTCAGTCACTTCACTGAAAGTAGTGGCATTCTGTCTTTTGTAGCCACAATGATTCCCTAGGATCAGGGATCTAGGAACTGTTTTCACATCGGAATTCATAAGGAATAACAAGAATATAGGAAGTAGCTGACTTAATTTGTATCTGCCAACCTCAGCCCAGACCATTCTCAGAAGAACCGGCCTTTATAACTCTGCCTGGATCTAACCGAGAACGGCCGTCAGAAGCTTAGCACCTGTAGGTTTTTCTGAAAAATCACAAATGATTAACCCTCCGTTATCGCACTTCAGTCAGGGACGGCAACATGAAACGTGTAACCAAAGTGAATGATTGGACTGCCTAGACCTGGTATGTCAACTTCTAAGGCTCCGATTACAGAGCAGTGGTTGTCACCAGCCCTGTATTTTAACTACAGGCAAACACACTGAGGTATCTACGGGGTAGTCATAGTTTTTCATGGAATAAAATTTTTTATATTTAAGTAATGTTTTTTTTATTGCCAATTTTTATTGTATATCTGAATCACGTAATAGTGTCAGGACTGAGTTTTTTCTGAGTGTCAGAAAAAAAGTTAACTTTATTAGTTTTGATTTTGGGACATTTCCAAGGATCTTTTATATTGTAATGTTTATAATACACATATACATATATATATATATATATATACATATATATACACACACACACACCTCAAGTTATGCCATACATGTACATGCCAGCAACAACCACCCCTACATACACATGTAAAAATACCATATGTGACCAACCAGGTATGTGCACAGAACAAACATTCACAAGACATGTGAACAAGCACGCATGTAAAGACTGGCAGCCCTCCAGATAGCGGCAAAGAGCAAACATTCTAAGAACTCCTGGAACACGTGAAAAGGATCCCCCTTCTCTGGAGGGAACGTTCCCTTCTGCCTTCAGGGAAATGACAGTCACAGAGAGGCGCAGAAAAGGGCAACATCTGACAGACAGATACTACTGCGAGCCTTGGCTTATACGGACGAGTGATCTCCAGCCTAGCGTTGAAGAGTGCTGGACCTGGTGCTCAGATTGCTCAGACAGAGAGTCCTAAGCACACAAGCGTGCGCGCGGACAGACATAAACACACAGGCGCCTTTGGTGTCCGACTAAGAGAGGCCTTCCCAGTACAGGACAGGCACACTCACAGCTCCCAGGCAATGAGGCCGGATGTAACGGACACGTGACCCACCCCGGCCAATCAGAGGATCCCTGAGGGAGCAAGGCATCATTTACCAGCCCCTTTCATTTCCATTCCTCACCAGGGCCCATTAACCCTCGCTGGCCCGGGGATCCAAGCCTAAAGCCCGGAGTTAAACGCATCAGTTTTTAATCCGTCGTTATACTGAAGCACAGACATTTCTCTGCTGGGTCAGACCTGCGGTTCTTTCAGCCACCAACGCTCTTCTACACCCACCCGGTTTAATTAGCCAATCTCATCCCACATTCGAGGAATTGTTAATGGGCCGGTACGCCCACAGGGAACGTGTTCCTGAAGCTCCACAGACATGGGGAAGCGCTGCTATAAGGTGCCGCGGAGGGGGGGCCTACCTGTGCTGGCTCGCTCGCGCGCACAGGGCCCGGGTGAGAGTGTGGCGGGGCCCGGTACAAGAGAAGGCGGTGTGAAGACATCATGATGTACAGTGCAGGCAGGCAGCCGCTAATCTGCAAAGAGAAGATAACGATCGCTCTCCCTCACTCCCCTACTTTGTGGTCTGAAACGGAGCTGCTGTTTCCCGCAGCTGTTAGCGGAAACAGACGCCATTAACCTTTGCACGTCCAGAACATTCGCCATTCTGACAACAAGGGCTCACCGACTGGCCCCGTTCACACTCAGGGAGGGGGTTGCAACAGCTCAGTTTGGGCGCATTAAAGAGCTTGGATTTAATCCACGGATTCTTCTTCCATGCTGTTACATTCAGCGCTAACTGAACCCCTGTAACACGACGTGCCAATGGATCACTGAAAATAACTCCACTGCACCAGGTCAAAAAGTATTCCAAAACGTTGAAATGTTTGCTGCCTGAATAATGAATACAGTTCAAAGTCATTCCCGCTGGAGGAGACAGGGTCTGAACAGGGTTTACAGGGTTAAAACTGAGAGCAGTGAAACCGGAACCTGAATCACGCTCGGGGAGATTAGAGTTAAGTTCTGACTGTTTGAGCCTGGCAGCCGGCCAGGTATTCTCAGAGGGCCGGGGGTTGAGGGGAACAGTCCCTCCCTTTGTGGGAACTGCGCTGCACACATTCTCGCCCAGCTGCTAGGGGCCTCTGAGCTACACTCCTCCCATTGGCTGGCCCCTTCGCGGGGTTTCTCCAGCTGTAGCCGGGACAAAGGGTCAGCGAGTCCGCCGCAGAGGGGCGTGGCCGGGCAGCCCCTGTCGTTAGCTTCACAATAAAAAAAAAGCTCTATCCAGTTGAAGCAGACTGGGCCACAGGAAACAAATTAAACCTGAAAAATCTGCGACTGTATTGTACAGTATACCCTGTATCAGGCCGTTTTATTCTTAAGTGAACAATTATTCTGCTCTCTTTAATACTCTCTTTAAGGGGTGTCCCTTTTCCTGACAGTTTATTTTAGAATAAATCCAGTGGCTTCGCTACGTGCATCAGATCCGGTCCACAACACAGTCCAGTACCTCTTCACCCTGTACTGGATCCGTCCCCTGCCTGGTCCATAGAGGCCTGTCAGAATGCAAATTCTGGGGCCTGTGTGAAGTTAGTCACATACAGGTTAATATAATTGTGCCTTCACAAAAGGACCAAATTCCATCAGCATCTAGTGGCCAACACTGAAAACTCTTTACTTAAAGTGCTTTTTAAAATACGACCTCCTGTGTTTCCTATAGTAGCATTGATTCTGAAACTGAGAACTTCTTCAAACTGCTTCTTGTCAAACGCCTCTTCTTTGCTGAAGGTCACGAGTGCAGAAGTACTTTTACTGCCTGAAAAACATTTCTCCTCAAGCACCACAAGTAAGAGAAACAGTCTGAAGTAAGGAGTGCTTTATAAAAGAGGGAGAACATCAACCTAGGAACCTGTAGTTATTGCAAAAATGCACTGACAGCTGCCCTTAAAGCACTTAGCACACACACTTCACCTGGCTAGACGGGAGAGCAGGCTTTTTAAAGACGCTGCACACTTCCTGTTGAGCTCAGAGCACTGAACTCCCTTCACCCCGTCACGTGGGCCGCGACTCACGTGTCGCTCCCCCCCCCGAGAAGAAAGGGCCGCGTTTGGCGGGAGAGCCATCGCAGAACGGGTTCCCTTTTATTGGCGGCTGCCTGAATGGGCCCACAAACCTCTCGCCGGCCCAAACGAAAGACGACACCGGCTTTCACCGCAATCCCTCCTGATGACTCACCTCAATCAAGACTGACATTCTGCTTTTATAGCTCTGCTGGCTAGGTGTTCCATCACGGTACGTATGCAAAACCATGCCTTGTGGGTCTCTGTGAAGAGGAAGGGGAGAAGATAGATTCTGGCAAATCACGTCCCTTCTTTGTAAAACTAGAATGAAGCTCGTCAATTCCATCTAAAATCTACCTCCCACTCACTTTGCGGTGGCAGATAAATCTCAGACCAGAGACCATCCCGGTGCTGTGGAGTTTCCCCCCCCCCCCCGAATAATCCAACCAGGTGAACGTGGGACGTCCTTTCACACTCTCAGTATTGTTCGGGCAGGCCTGAGAGAGAGTTTAAAGCAAGCCTGTGCGAAGAAGAGAACCCACTTCGCATTAGCGAGGAATACTCGTAACAAACCCGACAGACGTGTCAAAGGGCCTTCTTATAAAACCGCCACGGTAGCCCATTCAAAACACAGCTTTTTACAATTACTTTCTGTCTGCAAAGTTATTTTCTCTCTAACTAAAAGTAACACAGAACCGGAAAACAGGCACCACAACTCACGGTTTTTGCACTATAGATGTGAAATCATTTGTGTATAATTTATAAGAGGAACTATTCGGGGCAAAATGTTGGCAAAATATCTGACAAACATGCTGTGCCTTGGCAAACGGATTAATTCCCTCCTAAATTGATTTGTTTTATTCAAAAAAGCTAAATCTGTGTCTTGTTTTAAAGGGTCCAATCGTGTCGACGGTGGAAGGTGTCAGGAAGGGAACCCTGCATTCTGGCATTGACAGAAATGGCACATTAAAACGCCACTTGTAGCACGAGTCACCTCAGAAGCATTGAAGCTCAGTGACTCTTATCTTAATCATCGGGAAGAATGAGACTCCAGGAATCCACGGTTTTATTAATAGGGTAGTAAAAAAAATGTGAAATACTGTAAAACACTTATTTCAGTGACTATATGGTGTACTATCAGCCACGTTCCATTACATTTCCATTTATTTATGGATCCAATGATTCTTTTCTTGGTTTTTAACATTGTTCTCTGTGAAAACTAAGTGTGCCATGTTTCAGTGTGGAAAAACTGGTGCTGAGCGCCTCACAGTGGCATAAAGTAAAAATGCACATGACTCAACAGCCCTGTAATTCTGTTTTTAGGCAACATGATCTCACCGCCGTCTTGTGAGCAATACAGTCAATACGCAGTCTCAATCAGATTTTCTCTGGATGCTGAGTCACAATGAACAAACAAAAAAAAAGGTTATCCATTTAAACTAAATGTTTGTGGAAAGGACAAGTAATCAACTTGAAAGCGCACATCAGAATTAGTAACCCATTAAAAATGACAAACCCCTATGTGACCATGTTACCATGAAAGTAAAATGGATAAAGAATCTGGTTTCACAAATAAAAGTAGCTACAATTTTACTTTTTCACCTTTTATATTTAAAAAAACAAAACAAACATAACTTGATTTAAGGCTTTAGCTTCACTACAGACAAATTTTAAACCTTTGTTTTTTTGCAATGTACAATAACAATTTACAATGAGAGGTCAACTCCCTTACAAAGCAGAATCGATACAGTGGAGGTCAAGTCAACCTCAGTGACGTTGTAGCAATGACTAACACTTTGATCTTTTTCCTTTTCCAGTTTAATGTTACACTGAAGAGCGGAAATGATCCTATCCGTGTGTCGTACATCCACAGAGAAGCCTTGAAGAGTATTATGGGCTTAGAAAGTTAGAAAGTTAGAAAATAAGACGGTTCGAGCTTGATTCGGTGGGACACGGTCACGGTCACCATCTGGGCTCTTTGGTCATTGGGATCGTTCAGGTTCAACCTGGAACGTGGCAGTGTTGCTATAGTCACTTTAGATCTTTTTACATCACGGATCTGTGTTCAAAGGGCCTGGCGCCGTTACCAATACACAATCACCGTTAAGGACCGATACCAAGAATGTTAAAGAATTGAATTTGTTCAGTTCATAGTTTCATTTTAATTTATCCAACTTCAACACTGAGCAAAATGCAATAAATAAAATTTAAAAAAGACCTTTATTATTTATTTATTTTTTACAACTGTGTTTTAAGAAATATAATTTGACACCCCAGAGGAAAAACCCCCCCAAAAAACAACAGAAGTTGAAAGTCTGGTTTAACATCACTGGTGGCTCAGGGAAAACGACTGCAGGGATCTTAGTCACACCCCACAAGCGAAGACCTCATCCGTTCGTCACCGGTTGGGTTTGTGTTCACAGTCCACCAAGTGGGCCGCAATTATTTTACACCCACAGGAAAATCAAAAGCTAATAAATTAAGTCTCCGACACAACTGCCTTTAGCTACCACCTGAAATTCCTAAAACAGAGAATGGAAGAAAGAAACGCCACGGACAACGAGACCTCGGTTGTCGTGCTGTAAACCAAGGGAACTTGAGAGGCTTAGAGGGGCCAGCCAAACATTACCGCGCAGGAGGCAAATGAGAGTAATACAATAACCAGAGCAACAGGTGTGAGGACTCCGGTGTCCCGTCCGTCAATCCGACGCAGAAAAAAAACAGCGGGTTAAAAACACGGGGGGTGGAGTGGAGAGAGAGAGAGAGAGACAGACAGACAGACAGACAGACAGACAGACAGACAGACAGACAGACAGACAGAGAGAGAGAGAGAGAGAGACAAACAGAGACAGAGAGAGAGAGAGAGAGAGACAGAGAGAGAGAGACAGACAGAGACAGAGAGAGAGAGAGAGACAGAGACAGAGAGAGAGAGAGAGACAGACAGAGACAGAGAGAGAGAGAGACAGACAGAGACAGAGAGACAGAGACAGAGACAGAGACAGAGAGACAGACAGAGACAGAGAGACAGACAGAGACAGAGAGACAGACAGAGAGAGAGACAGACAGAGAGAGAGACAGACAGAGAGAGAGACAGACAGAGACAGAGACAGAGAGACAGAGACAGAGAGACAGAGACAGAGACAGACAGAGACAGAGAGACAGAGACAGATAGACAGACAGAGAGAGAGAGAGAGAAATAGCACAGGCCAGCTGAGCAGACAATCTACACTCACAGCGGATAAAAATTCAAGGGGATGTAAATATGAC
>JAOVYW010040454.1:0-10670 GCA_025775045.1 Hiodon tergisus | reverse complement strand
CAATGTACTGTATAATGTACGCTATTGTATTCCGTTCCACACTTCAATGTACTGTACAATGTATCTTACTGCATTCCGTTCCACACTTCAGTGTACTGTATAATGTATCCTACTGCAATATATTCTGAGATGCCATACATAAGGAGTCATTACCTCAGCTAACCTGCTTCCATTACTCCACTCTGAAGTCCCCAAAGAGGAACAACACCAGAAAGTACAGATATTTTGAAAAGAAAGAAACAATTACCTGCGCAGAGTCCTGAGAAGTTCCAATAAAAGACATTTATCCAACCAGGACCAGAATCCTGAAAGGCCATGAAAACCTTAATGGAGGAAGGGTCTGAATATAAAACAGCTCTCTATTGACAGTACACATGCTCACAAAGTCTCTTCCCCAGCAGGACGGGTTACTCCCTGACCAGACGCTGGGCCTGCGGGCTGCTGGGTTTGGACTGGGTGGCGACGGGCCCGGTCACAAGGAGGTCGCTGCAGGCAGCTGGCTGAGATTCAAGTTTGTGGAGCAACTCAGTCATCAGGGGAATCTTGGAGAAGTATCTCTTGGCCAGCGTGTGCTTGCGTTTGATGCTCTGGATGAAGACCGAACCGTACTCCTGCACAGAGGAGTAGGGAGTCACTTAAGAGAGGAGCGAAATGTCGACTGGCCGTTTCTTTTACACTCCACAGCCTACACAGGCTACATGAGAGGTTCGGTGCCAACTGGGGGAAAGGCACGTCCCTCTCAATGGTGGGCCAGGAAAGCCAATAGGAGACACTCATTAGCGACAAGCTTAGAGAAACCCTGGCGATTTACAAACCCTAGCCTGGACGCTGCCCTGCTCATTTTGCCCCGCCCACTGGGATCCCCCAATCACAGACGGCTAAATGAGCGTATAATGATACTGATGTTAGAGACGAGTATCGCGTGTGCAGTACCTGCTCGATACTCTTCACCTTCAGGTGGGCAGCAGCCTCCTCCTTAGTGAGCAGGACACAGTTCCAGGGGCTCCACTCCCACAGCTGATCCCAGCGCACCATCACCAGGTCGTGCAGATCGTCCCAGGCAGTGAGGGCTGACTGGGCCCTCCACACCACCTCAATCAGGTAGCGCAGGTCCTGTTCCTGATGCAAAAACACACCTGTTACACACACATATGCACTTAACTGAGGGTTAACCCAACCTTCTCATCCCGTTCAGCAGGTGACCTGACTGGTTCAAAAAGCCTCTTTGTACTTTCGATCAAACAATAAACTGTCTTGTCTGTGCATCTCCTCCTGGGTCGGATCTGGTCTCCGTGGCGTCTCCATGCCGACAGCAGAAGGGTTACCTGTAGCAGGTAGACGATCTTGGCCTCCTGGTTGTAGCCAGCCTCTGTTTGCCGCAGCAGTTTCAGGATGTTCTTGTAGAGAGAGAGGTCTTCGCGGCGCCGCGCCTCGTTGTCCAGCTGCGTGCAGCGCCGACACTGACCCACCACTCGCGCGTTGGCCGCCAGGGTGAATTCCGTAGACAGCAGGTACTTGTGACAACCTCTGCAGAAGCAGACGTTATTCCTCAGCTGGGCTGGATCCTGGGGCACCTGCTCAGTGGACACGTACGGTTTGGCGCATTAGCTGTCAGAATCATGGAGCTCATTATGTATACGCACATTAAAGTGTGTTCTCGAAATTCTGCTACACAGTATTTAAGATTTCCTAAGTAATGAGACATGTTAATATTTCAGCTACAAACTGTTATACGGTAACTTGCCCACTCAGACACCGAACCAAAGAAACATAATGTAAAGCTAAAAGATTTATTTTATTAGCATTCTATAAGGTGATACGTAGCTGCAGATAAAAACGCAACTTAACTGTTAAAATTTTTATTTTATTTTCATATTTTTCCCCCTGTCTAGTGACTGTCAGAAATGAGCATTATAACCAAGGACATAGACATTTGTACCTTCAGCAGTTTGGACACCACTGGGTTGAAAGCGGGAGTCTTTATATACTGGAGAAACAGGGTGGAGATCCTCTTTCTCAGCCCCTCCAGATTGGCCGCCTTGATTCCTCTCATCAGAAGGTCCGCCTCCCTGTCAATCAGCTCCACAATGTCCTGTGTGAGCTTACAGTCGTGCTCCTGTCAGACAGGAGAAACCATGGTAACATCTCAGTACAATTCTTCTAATGCAGAAATTCTTCTAATGAGCTAATGCAGCACAGACAAAATGTGTCCGGGACATTGCCTTGATTGTGTATTTAAAGGACATGGAGGATTAATACTGATGACTGCTAATATGAGACTGAAACCTCATCCTCACGTCATTTTTCAGGATACACGTACCTTGACACTAGCATGATTGGGGATATTACTTTTTTCACAGTGTGCAAATTAATAAAGAGGACAGAGGTATCACTTTAACACAATGTCAGACAGAAGTTCTGTCACCGTGAAAATTAAAATGCAAAGTTTTCGAGCGAGCTGACAGAAGACAGAGACAGTAGAGTATGATCATGTGGAGTTTGCTCCATGAAATAAACCGGGGCTGTCTGGAATGCGCGTCTGCAGACGTTACCTTGACCGTGTGTTTGAGGGTCAGCAGCACGTCCAGCCGCTCGTCCGGATTCAGGTACTGCATGTTGATGCAGCTGAAGAGCTCGCGCAGTTCCTTGGCTCGGATGGTGTACTGGGTTTCCATTTGGGTCATCTTCCCGTCAAAAGCCCGCCACCTCTTAGGGGCCGCACTCTGTAACACACGCCCTGGGGTGAGCTCATTCGGAAAAATACGAAACCAGCCACACAGAGTGGAGCCCTTTGAACTTGAATCACGGATCACCTTGTCCAGGAAGGCCTGGACGCCCTTGAGATGGTTCTTCTCCCCCGCTATGATGCGGTGCTGCCCGATAGAGGCGATGAGCTTGGTCTCCTGCTCCAGTAGGGCGCAGAGGGCAGCCTTGCGCTCCGGACCGGAGAGGGTGTTATCGATGTGCTCCGTCTCCTCCCTCCTCCACTCTGACCAAAAGTGTACAGACCGGGGGGGTCACTTCACTCAAGGACATGCACATACACTCTCTCGTTCGCAGTGAAAGGGGAATAACGCACTCTCGAGGGCGTTGTGGAGCAGAGCGAAGTCTTCCCTGGTCTCTGGGTTCATCCTCCTCTGATACTCCGCCTTCATCTGCTCCTCTTTCTCCTCCTTCTTCCTCGTCTCCTCCTTCCTCATCCACGCCAGTCGCCGCTCCTTGTCCTGCCTCAGGTGCTCTGTGAAGCGCTGGGCCTGCCAGCGTCTGGTGTACGTCTGAAGCACGATCGCCTAAGGAGCAACCACGAACGTAGACGTCCATTACACATAGGTGCAAACACGCATCGTGTCACCGATGGAACACAGAGCTGAAATGTATGTAATGTGTAGGACACTATGACAAGGTAATGTGAGAAAAGATTAATACTTTAGTATAAATGTCTGATGAACCAAATTAATTACGAATAAACTGTAAATGTACTTAAACTGATGCAGGCTTATACTCTGCAATGTGATGTATTAATATCGCATTAGATCAATAATGTTTCCAAAAGGAAAAGAAAAAAAAACTTACTGCCTTCAGTCTTTTGCTATGATATTCATCCGCAGTGATGTATTCTCCAGGGGAGATCAGCCTGTCCCCCATGTTGGAAATATAACAGCCAATTTTTGTAATCTGAGTGGACATGCTGTTTGTGCACTGCTGGGATTGGCTCTTCACTTCCACAGTCTGTATGTCAGAACAGAAACAAGATTCAAGACCAGAACTTAAAATCTTAACACAGAAAAAACAAAGAAACTAACTCATGAAAATAATTGTGGGCTCCCGACGTAAAGTTTGTTGATCCCGGGTACCTGTGTGTCCCGACAGAAGGTCCCCATGCCCTTGTCAGGCTTGCTCCTGGCCATGGTCTGCACCGCCACATGGTGGAACTCCGTCCCGGTGACCTTGTGCCGATATCCGCCCAGGAACGTCTTTCGCTGAGTGGTCCTCTCTATCTCCACCACCATGTCCTGGTAGGTGTCAGAATCTCTCGGAAACACAAATGCACCATCACCTTCATTCAGCTGCCCTGGAGGACCGACTACACAAGACATTTCTGCCCTCCTCCCAGACGTTCTTACACACTTGGCATAACGTGAAAATGTTCACTTCTCCTGGAGTTTAACCATCTGCTTTGAATCACCGTTGCCTAGATAACATAATTTGAACTATTTGCTTTGAAGCACTGGGCCTTGCCGCTTCAGCTTAATTTTGAAAAGACAAGGTCTATGAGACCTGTTTGGACCCGGACGGTAATGACATCTGGCATGTTGTACTCCGTCTGTGGTTTGACAGGTCGAATCGGGTAGTTGCCAGGGTCAGCTGAAGACATCTCTAGCTGAATAGTCCCATGTGGCTGGACGCCCAGATCGATGAGTGTTTCAAAGTCCTCGATGACCCTGCCTACAGAGGAAAACAACACTTTCTGAGGGAGTCATGCCAATGCCATCCAATTAAATTTAAAAAAAAAAAAGTAAAGGATTAATAACAGACAAGGCTTAAGGACAAGTTGCTGAAATGTTACCATTAAGTGCGATCTGTATGATGCCAGAAGGTATTTTCAGTTCGCTGGCGAAGTTTTCCTTCAACTCCCGCGTTGTGAGACCAATTGCAAAGGCCATAGTCATCACGTCCCCATTGGGAAGAAGCATGATCCTCACTTGCAATCAAAGACATGAATACACGTGTGACATTATTTCATACGTATACACGTATACAATAATGTTATATGTTATATGTAATTAATATATTGCTTTTACGACATTATAAGCTATGTCTGGAAATAATAAACGTCTTTGGAGTAAACAAATAAAATAGTATAAAACACTCCTACGTAAACATTTTAAAAGTCTGAAGCTTAGACCGGCTGCGATTTAGCAAGTTTAGCTAATGGGGTAGCTAGGGTTAGAGTCTGTGGTGCACCTGTGGCGGTTGTGCTCCCGAAATCAGTAGAAAAGGTAGTTTTCTTCTTCACCGCCTGGTCCGGACAACATGGTTCAAACGTTTCCTCAGCGATTTCGTTCGTCTTGCCTGTCAAAAACGTTTCCGTGCCGACAGTAATTACTTGGAGATTACCAGTCGGCTGCTCAGTATTGTCATCGTGCACAATTTCATTCGCTTGATTTTGTGTCTGCGACGGCTCTTCCAAGATTATTTCAGCTTCCATTGTAGCAGGATTCAACATTTTTTCATCTATACGTTCAGACGATTTACTGTCTTGTACAGACATGAATGTTACTTACTTAAAAATGACAAAGGGGCAAACCGTTTTCGCATCTAAATGCTCACGAAGTTAATATAATTTATTTTCTGTTTTTAATAGCTAGCTGTTCAATGCAGTGACAGCGTAAGAACAATCATTAAATGTTCTAATAAACATATAATTCAAGATATACAATGTCTAACTTTACATTAACTTCGATTTAGTTCGTTAGTCAGCCGACAGCCAAAGAAACCTAACCAGAGTATTCTTCTAGCATTTCGGCCGCTGCCATGGTAACGGTCACATGGTTTCGACATAATTGCTCGAAACAAGCGTCAGAAAACCGGCATGTTGAAATGTATTTGCTTAGCAGACGCTCTTATCCAAACTTACTTATAAAGCCTACAATTTCTACATTCATCCACTTGTAGCTCGACATTTTACTGAAGCAATTCAGGTTAAGAACCTTGTCGTTACTCAAGGGAACAACGGCTGGGGTGGGACTTGAACTGGGAACCTTCCAGGCAAGCTAGTAACACCCTTTATGATCACCTTTACAGATGTGCACTCAACGTTTTTTTTTCAAGCCAACATGTTGTATGCAAATGTTAATTCTGAATCCAAGTATCAACAGACATTTTGAGAGAAAGATTGACACTGCCTTTTATTTTCCAATTATATTCTCCAATTTAAAAAGAACAATTAAAAAAAAAAAAGAAACACAATATATTTAAGGATTTATTTATATTTACATGGTGTAATGCAACCGATACATCCAACTAGAATTACAAACAATATACTGCATTCTATTAATTAAAACATTAAATGGGCCACTTCCATTGGTTTACAGGGGGCTCTTCAATTAAAGGTTCCCACGGTTTCCACTCTGACATCTTTCTGGCCAAAGCAAGCTCACCTTCAGCCTGTGGGAAGGACATTTCTGTACATTACTACATGCTGCCAAGCACTACAATTCAGGCAAAGAAAGTTCAGTGAAGAGAGAGAGAGAGAGAGAGAGAAAACACACACCGTACAACCACTTACATAAAAATTAAAATTAAAAACACTGCAGTGATTACCTGCAAGACCACCTCCTCAATCTGCCCACAGTTGATTTTCTTTTCTAGCTTCTCTACATCGGGTTCCTATCGAAAACCAATCAAAATAAAGTACAATTGACAATCAATCACAATCAAGAAAAATAACCAGAGCAACGACAGATTTTCCCATGTGCAGACATTACCGTTTTGACCAGGTTGAACCTGTCATTAATCAGCTGCTCCGTGTACCTCCTGTAGGCTGCATCCTGGGGGACGCTCTGGAGAGAGGCCAGGATCTTGGTATAGAGCACCCTCAGACGCTAAAAAAGGACAAGGATTTAATATTCAAATACGTCCTAGATGGGATCGAATGTGTCCAGAGCATATCCAGGTGTAGTAAATACAGTGAATAGCAGTGCCATTGTAAACAGTGTGGGCGGTTTGCAGTAGATTCGTCTTTCCCCGGCGTCCCCAGATATGCAGCTAAGCATCGACTCCATAACAACGATTGTTTTTTTTGGCAACGCAGGACTGCAACACAAGATGCAATGTCAAAGAGCGCATGCAAAAATTACCCAGCCCGTCTCCCTCACGTTAAGTGTCCGATGAATGCTAAATCTTTCTTATTTGACCTACCTCATGTGGATTCTGGGAGACTGCCAGGCCTACCAACCCCGTGGTCTGCGAAATCAGTTTTGGAAGGTTATCATTTGGTTTTTTTTAAACGTAAAAAGCTTAACAAATAGACACATGTTATATAAGAATTTAGCACCGCTAATCTAGGCAATAAACACCCATTCCCTAAAATCATAAAACACAAATTGACAACAATACTCAGTATAATACCTAGTTAGCTGATAACTGAACAACACTTCAGCAACCACACATAAGCAAACGTAATACAACCGTAACTTATAGGTGGTTCTAAGAGCAGGTGACTTTTACATGCATTTTATGCATTTCGTATCGATTTGTTTTAAACAGTTTGATAGCTAGGCAATAATAAATTCATTATTAAATAGATCGACTAAACATTAAACTATGCCGTTACACCAAATATTTTAAATTATTACTATGATGTATGTTTTATAGGTTACGTTCAACATGGTCCGCTCATTTAGTTATTTTAAAGTAAAATAAAAAGATAAAAACACAATTGACCTCCAGTCTTACCTTTTTCAGGACACCAGCCATGATTCTTCGCAAAGCATTCTGGTACTGCAGTGGAAAAAAATAGATCACAGACTCCTCGAACAAAACATACTTCTGTGGTGTCTTTAGATTTTGATCTCTCGGTGATATTTCGCCTAAGCACAATCAAACAATATGTAAAATACTCGCAGGAACATTAATCTTGTGTTCGTTCAAAAGAACGATTTTAAATTTCGTTGAGCGTCAATGATTAGCGACTATTCACGTCTGCTACAAATTCATGTTTTTTCTTTTTTTGTGTGGAATAAAAAATGTACAGATTACAGATTTGTTCAACTAGGTTCTTGCTTCAAATTGTATTGTTGCAGTTTCCTCCTTATAATTGTTTGTTGTTTTTATTATTTTTGAAAAAAACAAAACGAGATTCTGTTTAGTTGGTTCTCTCTTTTATTTTGTTCCCTAGTTTTTAAATGTGTATTTGCAATGAGGGTTGGGTCACCCCTGGCCACTCTTAGCAATATGAAAGTAAAGTGTTACTGCCCTTTTATATTGTTATGGGCTATAAACAAGTGTGCACATTAGAGAGCAAAGCACTTCAGTGTGATGTTATGACTTGCATTCCCTCTAGTCTAACGGGAGGGGAAGAAGGTCAATGCTAAAAATAACATTAAAGGCCTATCCAGTTTAGAGCCCGCAAAGCAGAAACACTGTCGGGCTTGGCTGTGCCTTGTGGTCTGTGGTGTGACCAGTCACTCTTTTCACAGGTGAGGCTCAGAGCGGTTTGCATTAAAATATACAGACGCTTATGATTTTCCAAACTGTTTGTTTCTTTTCGCAGGGATCATAAATTTTTTTGTTTGTTACAGGAGTATACATTTGCTGTACATAAGGTTATTATGTCAGACCAACTAACCTAATCACGGGACCTTAAGTATAGGGGGTCATATGAGCTGAAAATTTTGTGTTTGGTTTTTGTTAGCTATGGATACCAATGAGGAAATTGATCATCAACTTATTGATTATGTGATTCAGCTCAGCATTCAAGAGTCTAACACACAGCCATTGTTCACGCCTTTACAAAGGTATGGGAACATATTGCTAATTTTACATGTATCAATGTCATAAAATACCTTTAGTCTTACACGTCCATGTTATTTGAGATCATTTCTGAATTGTTTTTTTAATGGCAGAAATAACATTTCTTTTCCCTCTTTGTAACAGTTTAGAAACAGCCAGTGTTGAAAATTTAAAGATCCTGGCTGCCATTGAACATGGTATTCCATATTTGTTTTTCTTACTCTGAGAATCGATTAATGAAAATATACATGACAATTGATGTTACACATATATAACTGTTTGTTTTTATTCGTCCATTCATGTTTTACTCTAAAACGATGGGTAAAAACTGTTTGTTTGCAGTTACCCACAGTTACTATCACTAGTTACGAACACAAGACACAAGACAAAAGCACTGAATCGAGTCTGGATATCATAATTTGCCACTATTCGGACAAACTGATTTAGAAAATCCACATCCCAGTAAAATAGTCTATTTATGTCCAGTAACATGAATATTAATAATAATCTTCTCCAATTTATGGAACCAGGTGAGATATTGGCCCTGCAGGAGCTGTCAGAATTCACATCTGCCTTCAGTGAGGTGGACATCAGAGGGTGGCTTCCTCTTCACAAGGCCGCGGTACAGCCTATGGTGCAGGTGTTGGAGAAGGTGATGTTTGGTGAGCCTGCGCAGGTTAACCCCTTGACGCCGAGCCGCTCTAATTTCATTACAATGACCATCAAAGCAGTCAAAGAATTGTGTTTAGCTGGGTCAGCTTGTTTATCATTATGAAATAGCATTGAACTGAAACTACAACTGTTTGGTGAGGGATCACTCCAGTTTATGCTGATGCAGCTTCGTACGAGCTGACCCTGGAGGAGAAGACCCTGGAAGGAGAGACGGCCCTGACTCTGGCAGCACAGGCGGGCCTGCTGGAGAACGTGAAGGCACTGCTGGAGCAAGGAGCTTCTCCACACAACGCCAACCACAAAAACGAGTCTCCGCTCCTGCTTGGTAACCACGAGCAGTTACACAAAGGGGAAACGTGCCTTCATTTTTTGAGTTTGAAATACTAAAACCCTGTCTATAAATTCTGTTTAAATAGGTGGAAAAAAAGAGAAGGTTTGGTCGCTTCTCAAACGGAACCATTAAAATATATGAGCATTGACTTAAACGTGTTCTGTCGGTTTTATGTAGCTGTGAGGACTGGGTCCTACGAATTGGTGACCACTCTCATCACGAGAGGGGCATTAGTGAATCAAGTCTGTCTGAAAAACTGGAGCGCAGTGCTCGAAGCTGCTAAGATGGGCCATGGTGACATCATGATGCTGTTGCTAAGGAACGGGGGCAGAGTTACAGATAAAGATCAACACGGTGTGACTCCAATGGGCATAGCGGCAGAATACGCCAATAAAGAAGTTCTTGAGATCCTCATTAATAACGGTAAGCCACTTCTCATACAAAACATAACATCGCCCCAAGGTCTGCAGGTTTTCAAGCTACCACCCATTAGCATTTGATTTACACCTGGAAACCTTAGGTGGGATGATTTATAGTACTCATTATGAGGTAATGAGGTAAAATGAAAGCCCCCAGACACTGCAGCCTGCAAAGATTGCGGTTTGAAAACTTGCCTTAAATTGACACGGCCTCCTGTCTCCCTCCAGGTGGCGATGTTAATGCACAGGCCAGCAATGGAGACAGCGTGTTGTATGATGCAGCTGGCTCAGGAAGTCCTGGCTGCATCGATCTCCTCTTGCAGTATGGAGCCAATCCCAATGTGGCCAGCCTGTGTGGACAACTCCCCATCCACCGGGCAGCTTATGAGGGACACTATCTGTAAGCATCAGGAATCTGACAGCGATATTATAGTCCTTACGTGTGTCCTGAAATCTGCAGTCATGTATGTTTTGATCTGTATAATGACACGGTAACTGCACTAAAGCCAACATCGGATCCCGGTTCAGTATCAAAATTCAGTATCCCTAATGACAAAGAACTTGGGAAAAGTTGATACTGAAAGTTGATTCTTTTTCCATGATTAGGGCTCTGAAGAGGTTTATTCCCATCACTACCAAAAGAGCCATTCGGCTGTCTGGCCAAAGCCCTGTTCACTCAGCAGCAGATGGGGGTAACCCTCAGTGCCTGGAGCTGCTCATTAAACGCGGCTCTG
>JAOVYW010040443.1:0-15583 GCA_025775045.1 Hiodon tergisus | reverse complement strand
GCACTGGGCCTAATGTTTACCTCAAAGGAACACACACACACACACACACACACACACACACACACACACACACACACGCGCACGCACACAAACAATAAAACCCCCTCCATCTGCTCTATCTGTGGACCACGCAGCCCCAAGAGCCGAGATACGCAGCCCCTCTGAGACGGGGGTAAAGTTATGGATGCACAGCGGGGGGCTCTTGTCACAGCCACAAACCTTCTTTATTCATTAAAGGTTTCGCCTCGTTGACAGAAGCCAGAGAAAAGACGAACAGCCTGACAAAGCAGTACTGAAGTCGGAGGGGGGAACCACGCGAAAACAAAGGGAAAAGTAAAACGAACACGGGAGGGGAGCTTGCATGCCGCCACTCGAATCCCCCGAGAGCACGCCCAGCTCCGTTCGCCTAGCTCTTCACAAAAGCCCACCTGTTCACAAAGGTTTGAGAAAGACGGAAATTCATCGGCGGCTACCTGGTTGACTGGGGAACTGCTAATCAGACCTGTGATTGAGAGCTTAAGGACAGGCTTTTGACATGAACGTTGCATATTAAAAAGGCTTTTGCTGTTGTTTCCTACTCTTCGGTGTTCGACTGATCCATCAAACATCAGAGAATTTAGCCCGCAGAGATCAGATTTCTCCTTATTCTGCATATAACATAGAGCTTCCCTCCTCCATCATGACCGACCCCGCCCCCCGATGTTTATGGCAATGTGTGTCCAGCACTAGCTCATCACTATTGTGTTGATTTGGGGGGGCAGAAGTATGGGAAACGAGAGACTGACTCACAGAGACAGAAGCATAATGGCTAATGAATAGGAGCGGTTCGCCCCAAGGAACAACCAGGAATCTCTGCACATGGAATCGGAAATACTGAATAGACATTTCATTTTCATTCATCTCCAAAAGAAAATTGCTCAAATTGCTCAACCACCGGATGAAATTAAGTGAGGGTTTTTGGTGAGAAACTGAGCGAACCAGAGGTAAGGTATAACACATCAGATGTGAAAGGAGAATGGTGAAGCTCAAAGAGGAAGAGTTTCTGTGTGCATGTGATCTGACTAAGACAAGCCAGACACCATAGAGGAGGGCTCAGTTAGTATTGCTGAAATGTCATACAGGTAGTAAGCGTTGACTGTTACAATGGTGTCAGGCATTTGGAATCTCAAAGGTGGAGAACGGGTAAGAGTCCGCACACTTAGTTTCTGTTCTGAGAATAATTTCACAAACCTCGGGTCCCAATAAACTACAGTAAGGTGTCACAGCTCCAAAAGATGCCTTTCATGGTGCGTTAAATATTTGATAATGTAAAAGAGTCAGCAAAGAGGTAAAACTTATTCAACCGCTCTGTGACGCTACCAGGACAGGTTTTGGAGTCGAGCGATCGTCGGCTGAAAGTACGAAGTGCGCGATGACGCGGCGGGGATGACTGTTGGTTGTTAGGCTTTTCAGCGGTCAGTCGGCGGAGAATAAACCAACCTTGAGAGGAAGCTGCTTTCAGTTTTGTTTTACCATTCAGGAAACAAAAACGCCATGCAGACGCAAGACGCGAGTATGAACATAATGCATATCAAAAAAGCAAAAAGTCCGTTTCCAAATTTTTATCACTCTTGTCTGGCGGCCATGATGACTAGGTCCTGTTCGTGAGTACCATAGGCGAGAAACCAAACTGCCTGGGAAAAAACACAGAGTAACCACAACTATGTGTTCTCACTGTGTCAACTCGATGAGATGACTGTAGAGGCCATGAATGTCAACCAAAGCCTGGATTTTGCTATCAAAAGCCTAGGCAGGTAAAGTTGTTCTCCACACAGGCACTGGTTATCGAGAAAATCACTAGAGCAATTTTCATTTACGAAACGCGAAAACGTGAAAATATACTTGTTGTGTTCATTTGCAAATGAAACGGTGAAATTGCATTACAAAGTGCTTCAAATTAATACAGGTGAAAAAGCCAACATTTCTGAATCATTCCCTCACAAAGTGTCCTGCACAGGTATTGATCACACATTCATATGCTGTTTGCTGGATGATTCAGGAAGGAACTCAAGGTAGGTACCTTTCAGGAAGGTACAAAACACATACCGAAAACAGACCACTTTATGCTAATGGTTATGCTTTTGCCTGAGTACTCTAAAGGGCAGAGAGAGGCAGGGGCACTCCTAGAAGCGATAAAGAGACAGGCAAACCAGGAAAATTTCAAATGTATTCCGTCCTTCAAACGGTGCATGTGCGTGTACATACGTATGAGTGTGTGTGCACAAGTGTGTCACTCTTATTACTGCCTTATTAAATGTGGACAATTACAATGCAATTAAATCTAATGAAATAAACCTTGGAAGAGCTCATTAGTTTAAGAGCTCGTGATTGAAGTGAGCCTGAAATAAAAATTGTTTCATGTACGAATCGGTAAACCAATTTAAAAAAAAATAATGAGATTTTTTGCAATTAAGGTTAAGATGTATCTTCTAATTAAGAAGCATTAAAGCCACATAAGCCCTTACATTTCCTGTACTGTCAATGAGATGAAAAGTACAAAGTTTATTATTGGTATTAATATTATTATCATTACTGGTATTAGTTTTCTTATTATATGTGTGTGTGTGTTTGTGTGTGTTCATTAAAATAAATTAGATACTAAAGACTAAAGCATAGATTGTTAATAGCTAATGAACTGAAACACATGTTGAAATGTTGTTTTAAAGAAATTCAGACCAAAATTAAACGAAAAAATAAAAAAAATAAAAAAACATTATGTTCAAATCTGTCTCACGTCATTGGCTGATTGTGACCTAAGAGCGATTGGTGGCTGAATTCTCGTGCAGGCTGTGTTGCCTCCAGAATGCAAGAAAGACAGGTGACCTTACCCGTGTTGTAGGTGACCAGTCACAGTTCTTCACCGCGAGCACAATTGGAAATCCCAAATTGGGGAGAAAATACAGAAAAAAAGAGAAGCGGCTATTTCAAATTCCAAAAATAAAACAAATAAAAGAACAACGTGAAGAAGTACTGTCGCAGGGATCTAACAGGTCATCCAATCCCATGCAGGGAAGGTGAAGATTAAACCTGTCAGGGGCCACGGAGACGCTGCACTAGATTCGGAAAAGCTGTCCGCTGAGCATTCCTTGTCATATTGTCAGAGAGCAGGAGAAGGACACAGAGGAGAAATAATGGGATCCTCAGCCAAAAACACAAGGGAAAAAAATCTGCTGTGGCACGACAGAGAGAGGGAGGGGGGGGAGGGGAAGTGGTGTGGGGTACTTTTTTGACAGTCTTCTCAGAGCCACATTTTTTAAACGCGTGGCACATTCATAACGAGGAACTCCGTTATTACGGGTTGGAGGTATACCGTAGCAGCTCAACAAAGAGCACATCAGCCTCCTCTCCTCCTGTAGGATTTGGAACACGAACGATCACACACAATTATACATATTGACATTATATTCAACCAAGCACACCATTTTGGAATTGTATAATTGGTTTAACACCACTGTCCTCGGCTTGGGGGTGTTGCCGTTCTGCTTCCTGATAAAGAATATCCGTGTGTGTGTGTGTGTGTGTGTGTGTAGACTTTCTGTTAATATCTGTATGCATACTCGAAAACATTCCAAAAACACTGTAGGTTAGATTTTTAACCGTAACCAAAGAATCTTAACCCTTTTATTTTTCTCTTTGAGAACTTGTTTCTCTTTTTCCCCACAGAGCTTTTTTTCCTCAGCATTTCACAGAGAACTGTCTGGGGAAGGGGAACAGCAGAAAAAGTGGCCCTTTTTCCACAGATAATCCGGCGTTACACAACAGCGGTCTTTCCCACTTACACGGACATTTGCATAAACTCCCTGTGGCACGTTGGCCATCTTTATAAACCGGCAACAGCAATATATCATCATATATATGTGAATCTAGGCACTTATTTATAAGTGTTTCTTATATAAAACCTTATATTCTTATATATTTCCCCGTAGAGAAGCATATTTAGCAATAATTTTTGGACCTTGCACCAAATTGGGGCTCTACCAACAACGAATCGTTTTGATGTAGATATATGTTGGCCAAACTTCATATAAAGAAGGACGTGAATTGACACATGTGGAGGGGTTACCTAACAGGAATATAATCAATTTATGATATACAGATCACTGAAAGGAGGCCCGAGGACAAACAAAAAATACCTCTCTGGCAGTGGCGAAGGAACAGAACTCTTCTAATTATTCGAAACAGGGCTCAAGAAAACGGTAAACGGTCAGAAAAAGATTTCTTTAATCCGTAATTTGGAAAAAAAAAAAGCATTATTCCACTTGGCCGATAGAGGGCTCAAATATTTTTTTAAAAATTCTGCAAAATGCGTAAGAGAAAGTTTAAATGTGAAAACCGAGAACATAAACGTAAACTGCAATTTTTGTTTAGCAGTTTCTGGCTGTAATGAAATAATACATCCTGGTTCACCACTAGAGCCAACATACACGGAATCATTAAATTATTAAAAACCAAGATAAAACAAACATAGTCTTTTCACTAGAGACACGACAGTGAAGGAATCCAGTGCAAAGCCTCGTCTCACTTGAAATTGTATGTCGTTCAAATGGCAAAGGCCTTTGGGGATGAGGAATACGAGGCTGAAAATTGGCTTCTTTTTTATATTCAGTGCTAGCTTCCTATTCGCATGTTTGCTGGTTAATTTAATATATAAATCCACATTGAGCCGGGCAAATGCAAAACGACCTTCAAGGGGAGATGGGGTCCCTCTTTGTATCCATGCAAAACGGTGTCTGAAAAAATAGTATTTGCCGAGAATTACATTCCGAATACGACGCTGGTGCATCGGTGCACACATTTCACACCAGCTGGCTAATTTACCATATAAATCCTCGTTGGGTCTGACAAAACACACCTGGATCTTGAAGAAGCGATGTGGCCCAACACCGTTTAACACTTTAAGTCGTTCTCGAATGGGAAAAATGTATTATGCTTTGTGAATACGCAGCTAGAGCTGAGTAGGTAGGTATCTGGTTCCGAATAAGAAGCCAACTTCAACCCCGTAAGAGTTCTTATCTTTCTCGTCGTTCTGTGAGACGCAATATTTGTGATATATAGACCCAAGGTGGGAGACGGCTAAAACTTATTGTGAGCAATTGCTAGTAATTTGTTTTATTTTATTTTTATTTTAGCACTTCTCAGTCATATTTTATTCTTAAGCAATCACTGGTGATGCGACATTACATTTAGGATAACACTTATCCTCCCTGCTATTCATTTCTTCACGGGGGGGAAAAAATACAAATAAAACTTATCAGATGTATGATGCTTACGCCAGGATGTCAAAAGATGGTCATTATTCTCGATATTAACATATATTTTAGCTAATGTAGTTATTTACTCATGTAAACTACGATTTAGCTGTCAAGTTGTCAACCGTTAGCTAAAATACTTTTTTAGTCAACGTGAGGGAAAATAAATAAAGAGAAACGGCATACAGAGCTGCTTCGTTTAAAAGAAGCCAGTCTTAAAACGGAGTCCCCAGATTCCGTCTTCAAATGAGCAGAGCTGTAGCCATGAACACTCAAAGAGAAACGAAGCGAATAAGAACATATCTGTGATCTTGCAGAGAGTGAGGAATACCAGGGTAATACGGTAAAGGGGAATGCCCCGTAACAGTATGTCAGTGTCAATACTAATATTGTATAATACAGTATAATAATACTACTATAAAACTGCTGGCCAACACAACAATTGCTGCATGCCGGTATTTTAATCCTGCATTGCACAGAGACCTTTGCCCTACCAGCACGACCAACGCTTAGTGGTGTGTGGTTTGCTGAACTAGCATCCCCTTATAAAGCTGGCTGTAAAAAGCTAATTTACTGTTCACCTATGTCCCGCCTACACTTCTGGTTCAGTGATTACAGCGGAATTTGATAGAATGCCATTCATGTAAGAGTATTAGGGAACAACCAGTCTTAATTGAGGCTTTTCTAAAATGCGTATTGCAGTCGGTCTTGCACTACTAAGGGGAAAAGTACTCGTCACTTAAGATATTTTGAATATTTATTACTTTTGAGAAAACAGCGTGTTTCTCCACCAGCAATTACAACTCAAGATAAAATGTCTGAGAACTAATTCTTAAATTGTACTTATTACATTATCTGACAGTTTCCTTAGAAAACGCGAGTGACGGCTTATAAAGGCTCCCTGTTTAATTATAAAGCAGTGTAGTAGACCTTTTATGGGTTAACTGACTGACAGTGTGCGTGCGTGTTTGTTACCCCGTTTTATGTTTTAATGTTTATCTTTTATGTAAAAAAAATATATTTTAAAATAATTTTAAAATGTAAAAAGGTAGGTATTTTCCAGTTGAATATAAAGCGTAAAATCACACACACATACGTACACACGCACACCCCACCATAGCTGTTCTATAGGGCCTATTTATTTATTTATATAAATGCTTGAGAGATAGTAAACCATTCAGGGGTCCACACACTGTACTTAACCTAACATTATAAGCCAGGTCCTATGAACCAGTTCCTTCTAAACTATGCCTAAGCGCCAAGGATGACCTCAGAAATGTGGGCAGCAGTGTGGACCAGTGGTTCCATTGTTAGTCTATGTGTGCCCTGGATGCGAATAGCTGGTGCAAAGCTGCCTTGTTGCTCCGCACGCGTCTTTGTTACGCTGGGATCCCAACGTGCTACAAAACCACCGGCACAATGGTTAAGGTAGGTGTGTTGAGTCATGGGTAGGGGAACCCAAAGCCAGAAGAGTGCGCAAGCCAGCCAGTTTTCCTCATTTGGAGCGGAATGTATTTGTGGTCCGACGGCACGGATCAGCCGCCAACTTCCAATTAGTAGGACAGCCATCACTTCAAAGCAATTGGAAAGCAAATCACTCAGTGCGGCCTTTTACCGAAAACAACAGCAAAGCTGCTGAAATTCTTGGGTCAGCATGCAGAGGCATTCAAAAAATAGAGAGTAATTACAAAACAATGATTTCAAGCACCGTTTGACGGATGCGTGATGGCATTAGATTTAGAACAGGGCAAAGCTTGCCATGGAAGCTGTGGGGGCATTGGGATTCTATTCATTTACAGCAGATTACACGGTGATCTAAAATTCCATAGTAATTACATGGTTGTTATATAGTAATACATATGTATTTATGCATATTTTTAAATGTATGCATAAATGTGCAATTATAGACAGTATAAACAATTTATGTATTTCTAATATATTATTGTTGTTATTGCTTGCGTATATATATCTAAAATGCCTTCCTTATATTTAAAATGTTGTAGTTGGTATTACTTTTCTAAAAGTAAACTTTTTCGCCATTCTCTCAAAAGAGTTCTGCTAAATAAAGCCACAGACACGTTATTCTGAGATATGGTCCAATATTTACACATTTGTGGGAGAGTCAGACGTGGTCCAACACTCTGGAGACAGGTAATGGAGGTAAACAGAGTGCTATGGGATAAATACAGGCTATAAACAGAATTATGAGGTACCTACAGACGATAAGTGCCTGTAGTCCAGCACAGTGTTGCAGGTTCAAGCAGACACATGTTTGCTATGTGCCTAATATTACTCCCTCACAGGACCCTACCCCAGACCCGCCTCCTCCCGCAGACAATCAGGAAGGCCAGGTGAATGGAGCTCAGAAGGGGGGCGGTTTCCAGGAGCCAGGTCACATAGGCGCTCTCAGGACAGATACCGTGGCTGACAGTGAGTGTTTGGTCTTATCTCAGGCAGGCATCCTCTGTGGAACTTACAGACCACCTGTTTTCTGGAAGCACACCTGTGATTTTCAGATGGACAAAAAAAAAAAAAGAAGCCCCCTCCCATTCCCCATCCTATTCTCACCCGCCCGGGCGCCTTACACCCCAGTTTGAATACTCCCGAAGCTGTCTCTTTCCTGTCTATTGCCACCTTGTCTTCTACTCACAATTTAACTTCTCTCTTCCTCCTCCCTCCTTCTCTCGCTCTTTACACCCATCCCAATTGTGCCCCATTCAATCAGATGAACCCAATCTTAGCACAGCGATGCTGAAAGAGGAAGAGCACAATGGAGCCCTTTGTGCCGGCTCTAGTAACCCCGGGAAGCCTTTCAGGGGCTCCGTGTGTGGCGCGCTGGGTTTTCTGAGGCGTCGGACGGGAAGCTGCGGATGGGAAATTTAAATGCTCGGCAGAGGAGCAGGAGAATGGCGTCGCTAACCGCCTTTTCGGCCAGGGAGGGGTGTGTCAGGAAAACTCTGCTCTTGTGGGCCAGATTGGGGCTCGGTTCACTTCACAGAGTATCGGCTGAACGAGGTCCCATTCAGGTAGGTACCGTGCTCAGGATTAGAGCCAGATA
The DNA here is from genome assembly GCA_025775045.1 of Hiodon tergisus. NCBI lineage: Eukaryota > Metazoa > Chordata > Actinopteri > Hiodontiformes > Hiodontidae > Hiodon > Hiodon tergisus. The sequence continues at coordinate 7,237 of JAOVYW010040443.1, read as the reverse complement.
CCTTCTTGTTACCAGTCCGACGCCTCAGCCTCGAGGGGGAGTAAAATTTATCTGCCGCGCCATCTTTGCAGGTACAGAAACCATGACCTCCTGGTCTTGGGGAGGGGCAAAAAGGTCCAAGATGAAAAGTAATTCCACTTTCCAAATGGTGATAACAACGAGACGGCATCAGCTTTCTGCATCACTGAGTATCACTGGCGGGAGTGACCCAGGTTCACCAGAGAATTTCCATCCCAATTAGAGATGGGAGTTTATACAATACAGATGGAATGTAGCACAATTATGTACTGCAGCTTCACATTCCACAGGAACGTTCTGAGCAGTTTTAGCAACCGTTACTTCGGCCCAGGGACATGTTCAGGGATGCAGAACAGTGGAGGAACGTAGCTGGGCTGCTAGAAATACTCTCCCATCCGCTTTTCCATACTTCTTTCCAGGATGGACCACCAAACCGGACCCTACACCTGCTGAACCTCCAATAAAATCGTAAGTCCCCTGACCTACGCATACGTTATTGGTCAATCGTGGCTGCAAACCAGAAGAGAGCATTGTTGGAAGAAGAGACCTCCGTTCTATCACAAGGGAATTGGTAAACCAGGTGTTGGGAACCGGATGTTGTTCGTTGATTAATTTATTTGACTTGGCTCAACTTACAGGAACACAATCCATAGAGACTATAAACATCTAACCATAAAAGATATAGTACAATCACACACACACATATATATATATATATACACATTTTATAGATGGAGAAAGTGCAGATGCTACCCACATCTCAACCATCCCACACAATGTAGCATCACTGTGAGTACTGAGAGTAAAGTGGCGCCTACAAAATTCACGCAATCCCCCGCACAGACACACATGCACAACTGCACACACTCTGCACACACACTTCCCTGCACAGACACACATGCACAACTGTACACACTCCGCACACACACACACACTCCCCCGCACAGACACACATGCACAACTGCACACACTCCACACACACACACTCCCCCGCACAGACACACATGCACAACTGCACACACTCCGCGCACACACACACACACACTCCCCCGCACAGACACACATGCACACACTCCGCACGCACACACACTCCCCCGCACAGACACACATGCACAACTGCACACACTCCACACACACTGAGACCAATCACAAGTGTCAAATGTCCTGGCATGGAGTTTTAATTAGAGGCTTTCTGTAAACCACGGGAGGCGCAGAACGGAAATAGACGGCAATATAAATCAGTAAAGTGTAAGATAATAAAACCCTAAGTCCTGTATGTCAAGCTAAAATGAATAAGACTATCAGCTAAGTGAATAAAAATGGCAGTCGGGTAGGCATGTGCAGATGTGGTCGTATGAACAATTTCTTCCTGAACGGAGGCAGCATTGTTTAAAAAAAAAAAAAGATTTCCTCATTTAGTTTTAGTTCACAGTGAGAGGAAACTAAACAGACATTTGTGTGATGTGGCATGGATCGCGTAGTTAGATTCAAGCTGCAGTGAGCGGGTATCAATGCCACTCGAACGATCATTCGGGTATGACAGTAACGCAAGTCAACCATACAGCCGCTGTGTAGTTCCTGTTAAACTTTAAAGATACTTTTCAAGTGCTTCCTGAAAAATTGTTATTATTTGTAGGGTTATTATCTGTAATGGGACAATAGCACTGTAAACAGTAAATCAGTACAGAAACTAACCTTACAAATAATCACAATGGGACAATAGCAACATTCCAGGTAAACTCCATCTCCATGATTTAAATATTTTATTAAACAAGGGTTTCACACACATGCATACGCACACACACACACACACACACACACACACACACACACAAAGGTAGAGGAGAAAGGGTGGAGGAAGTGTTGATTACAGCTCGCACAAAAGGCCCTTCAGGCACCATTCTAGGGGCAAGTCGTGTTGCTCCCCCTGCTGATGGGGTACAACTTGACCCAAAAATGCATGCAATACACATTCAAGTGAAAACCCACAGCCGCCCACACAACCATGCACACAAAAATACTGAACCAGAGCTAAACAGAAACTGTGCCATCTCCCCTCTCTGGCAATGCATCCACGCTCTATGTTGGCATCACCAGTCTAATCACAGGCTGGCATCAAGTACGTTCGATGTTAGCATCACCAGTCTAATCACAGGCTGGCATCAAGTACGTTCGATATTGGCATCTTACGTGCCTGTTCATTTGTGCCTCACTCGTCATTAGGCATAAGAGAGGTTACACGCTCTCAAAAATAATACAGTAACTGTACGTTCAATGTTAGCATCACCAGTCTAATCACAAGCTGGCATCGAGTACGTTCGATGTTAGCATCACCAGTCTAATCACAGACTGGCATCGAGTACATTCGATGTTGGCATCTTACGTGCCAGTTCATTTGCACCTCACTTGTTATTAGGCATAAGAGAGGTTAAACAGTCTCTATAACAATGTAGCAACTGCAGACGAAACAGCCCTGTAAGGTCCCAGCATGCATCTGCATTAAAAAATCCAGGAAAGATTGACGATGGACACACTAACAAAAATGGAAGTGGACGAGTTAAAAATCAGCACATCTCCCTCTTTGTCTTTCTTCTGCTATTTCTTAATTTAATTAATTAAAAATCAATTCAGTCTTTCATTTGCATGGCAAAAATATAACTTGCAGCCAAACCATACAAAAGAAAGTAATGAGACAATAAATATCAGTATCATCCCATGGTAAAAAAAAAATAAAAACTGAACATGGCGCTAAACAAATTAATTGATATAAATAAACAACGAGCAAGATAAGCAAATAAAACTATATACAAACAATTTATATTTTATTATATTAATAATATATTTAAACATTTCATTGTATTTAATTAATTATTTTCAAATCTTTGTTGTGCATCCAACTCAACAAACCAGTAATTACCCGACCATGAAACAAACAACTCGCTCCCTTCGACATTTGAGAGGCAAACTGCCAGCATCCCCCTGTCTCGGCATAGCCCATGGCAACCTCAGACACAACACCATGTTTGTACACCTCCTCGCCTGGAGGGGGCACCAGCTGCGAAGACCCATGAGTCTCTGACACGCCATTAAAGTGTTCCACAAATATCTTTTTTTCCTTCAGAATTATTCATTATAAGAGTGTTTGATAAAACCTTGATAAAACAGAGGAATTGAATATCTTTGATTGACAACACAGCCAACACAGTAAATATTTATCACATAACTTCCATGAATAATTGCACTATATATTTATCTTAAAGATGACTGACTATGTACCTAATTGGGCTTTATATTTGATATATTTTAATTGTGTTTTATAACAATGAGCTTCTGTGGTCTTTTTTTTCCAACAGATACCAGTTTCAATATGCTGGACAGCATGTGTGTCTGTGCAATACCCCCAGATCAGAGTTTAATACCATGCTTATTCAACACTGGCCCTGCCATGTTGGTCCCATCGCAGGGCTTTCTGAAACGGAGCCCAAATGGTAAAGGTTCCCCTTGTGTGACAAAGCCAGTCTGTTACTTCCCACCCAATCAGCGGTCAACGAGAGACTCATGGCTCAGACAACTAAACTTGTGACTGGAAGGTTACAGGCTCGGGTTGCAGACCCTGAGGACGCCAACGTAAACACATCCACAAATATAGGAAAAGGCGGATATATATTTACAGGCGGATTGGACTGTCAGCAATGCGAAAGCAACATATTCTATTGACAATTCTTATTCATTTCATGCGTTTTCTAATTAATATTTATTTAAACTTCTCAAGACAGAGAAATAAGACATTTTGCAGTAAGGGGGCAGGCTGTTCACTCCACCAAGTAAAGTAAAAAGTAAATAGGCTTAAAGGTAATTCTTCAGCATACCCCTTTGCCCAAGGTACTCTCTCCATCCAGTACTAAGGTGGGCCTGTCGCCTTTTCATTCCTGCAGCAGACGGACCATCTGCTCTAATGTCCCACATCACAATGATTTTCATCTCAGGGGCCCTCCTGAGTCCGCTGTCTGCTCCAGGTAAACAGCTTCATGCAGGCATTCGGAGCAGAGCATGAAAGGGTTGGACAGGTGAATGGGAAAAATCAGCCACGTGTCGGAATTCTATCAGAGCGGAGAAGAGAAAAAATGGTGTGCGAGTCTTTGAAGAAATGGGCTTATGCCTGCTTGGATGGAAGTTTTTACGGCTGAGCGAGGGTCACTAAAAAGGGGCATTAGAGCTCTATTTTGGTGATCACGGTGCTGCTCCCTAACCAAGGCGCTTACCAAGCCCATGTTGTCACCGCACGTTACGGTGGAGCCGCTGAAAATTTATTTCCATATGGCAGAAAGCGCATTTCCATTGTTACTAGTTGTCCAATTGTGCACAGCAGACAAATAGCAGATGAATGGACTGTTCACCCCTGCCTTGCTGTGCATAGAAAAGGTAAAGAAAATTTAAAAATTAATTGACAGCAGAGTTGCTGGTCAAATTTTTTTTTTTTTTAAAGGAATACTGTGTATGTTTAGCTTATTTAATATAATTGTCAGCAATTTCACATTCATTTTCCTTATTTAAACAAAATGGGGAAATAATGAAAAACATTTCCTAGTCTAATTACAGGTATGTGGCTTTAAAGCACCACGGGGTACAGGAACAGGGGAACCCAATTGCAATACTGAGAGGGAAGGTCAGACAGCTGTAGTTCGAGTACCGGCAGAACAGAACAATCAGGACTGGGCAAATACGCGGTCAGGGACAAAAGCAATGGTGAGACAGAGACAGAGACAGAGACAGAGACGTGAAACTGAAAAGACTTCACAATGAGTGAGGGTTAGTGATGGGCTTATATGTGGAACAGAACACCAAGTTGGAAGGTGCCGGGACAATGGGAGCAGAAGGCGATTGATAAAGTGCACATGGGCTTCAGGAATGTTAACTGAATGTTTGGCGAGATAAGAGACTGATAACATCTACTGCAGAACTGGGGCTGTGTTGTGAACTGTGACAGTGGCCATGAGTCACACCCTCTAGCCCTGGGGACACGCCCAGTGCTTCTCTGATGGACAGCCAAGTTGTGGGCCCACTGTCAAAGCCAGGACCCTTTTTATGCACCCGAGTGTGGTTTCACTGATTGTAATTAAAAGACACTTAAATGTTCCAGTGCTGGCTGGAAAAGAGATGGGGTTTTATACTGTATCGGGGGAGACTCAAAGTGTGAGTGTGATGGATATTTGGTTGCTTAAAAAGTTTTTTTTAGTTCTCCCTGAAAAAGTTTTTTTTTCTTTTTTTACTGTTTCAAATATAACTCAGTTTTGTCCTTTTTTGTTGTATTGGTTACATTTTGCGATGAAAATATCAAATTAAAGACGAAAACTCTCGCCCCGTGTCCCGTCTCCAACTGCTTCCGGACCGGGAACCGAGACCTGACAAGTTGATAAGATGATGTCATTGAGGAAATGCAAGGCAGAATAGCGCTTTATAAAAACATACTTTCGTAATGTACTGTAGTAATGTAATGTAATGTAATGTACTGTAGTAATGTAATGTAATGTAATGTTTCGTAATGTTTGTGAAATTTGGAACATGGTTAGGGGCAGCAAAGCACGCCCACATCAATTTGTTGTAAGTGTTTAAAAATGACCGTTCACCGCGTTAGAGCTAAATAATATACCTGCAATGGGCAAAAATAGCAAATACACCCACACCAACGCTTGCATTGTGGGCCAAATGGAGCCCTTGGAGTCACAATTGGTATAAAGCAAGTTCGGGGGAACCATGGGAAAGGTAGGATAACATGACTGACATTTTCATTGTAGAGGGCGAAGTATTCACCAAAGGCAGGTCATACACAATCCTGAGAGGCCACAAAACCTCTACATGAATATCTCTGTTTTTAAAATGGCAACTGAAGTTCTGAAACTCAGTTTTCACCTGGCGGACAATGAAACCACCTGTTCCTGAAGACACTCTCATGGGACAGCCTTCTCTGTTAAACAAAAGGGGGTTGGGGTGTGGACACATGATAACTCTGAATATATCCCCCCGCCCCCCCCCCAAAAAAAACAAAAAACACATTCTTTATTTTTTGCTATTCTCAAATTCATACACTGGACAAGTTGTTTCCCCCCCCTCAAGCTCAGTAATCCTTCTCAGTGTAGCTAGACGCCACAGGCTGACAAATGAGGAAGAGGGGAGTTTTCTGGAAAAGGGGGGGGGGGGTTTCCAGGGAGTGGAGCAGGGAATCTCGGGGGAGCAAATTACCAAGATAAGCAGAACAAAATGTTACATCATTTACCGTTCACGCTTTGCTAATCTGATCCTCTACAGCCAGCAGCCCTGAGCACTCAGAATACATCTCTTAGCGGCATTATGGGAAAGAGAAAGAAAAAATCTGCCGATGTTGGAAGATAAAGTGTTTGTCAAGGCCCTTGGAATCTTTCAGAGAGTGCATTTAGTCCATCTAGATAAAACGGAGATGCGAAGAGAGGGGGAGAAATAAAGCCACAGTAAAGATGCTATACACATCACTTGATGTCCCACATTACGTAATCGCAAAGCCCAGGCGGCTTAACTTGTCTCTGAAGGAAAATAGGACAGAGAAACATCATTTTGGATGTTTAATTTGTTTATCAGCAAAGGGTGCTTAGCTCGCGTTGGAGAATTAGAAATACGACCAGTGGGAACCGAAAATCATGTTTTTTTCCCCTGTTCTACACATTCATTGGATTGTCCACGTGTCAATCTTAAAACAGTAAAATAAGTAAATAAAACGAAATAACCAAGATCAACTAAATTTACTCACACATAAACCCTTTTTTATTTTGGTTTTATTAGGTGCAAGTCAACGAAAACAAGATTTTCGTGTTCACTTTGGCCCGAAGTGAATTGTAACATACTATATATGATAATTTTTAAATATTATAAACACAACATATCTGTACGAGCAGTCCAAGAGCCAACCATTAATTTGGGAGTTTATTACTTTGTTTACTTCGCACTTAGTATGCGCATAAATTACATAAATGTGATATAAGATGGCATCAGCAACCCAAAACCCAATTTAATGAAAACTCCTGCATGAAAAACCGAGCTCTGTAGAATTGTGGGGGAGGGGTCACCATGAAGCTTGCCTCAATAAGTCACCTGGAATTATTACCACCACAACTCAACCAACATTGGTCTTGTGTTGGAGCAAACATGGGCAGATCCAGGGGGGGGGGGGGGGGGGGTTAAAAATTAG
>JAOVYW010040432.1:0-26594 GCA_025775045.1 Hiodon tergisus | reverse complement strand
TAACTGTGAGAATATATTATAAGAAGTATTGTAAATTACAGAACACATGTTAAAGCGCATATTAAATTTGCAATAAAGGTTTACCAGGAGGTTAGCACATCTGGCTAAAAGTGAGGTGGAACAAACAACTGTGGGTCATTGGGCACATTCATCTACACATCCAGATGACGACGGATGGATAGAGATCTTGAGGCGTTGCAGATCTTGGGGCACCTTTAATCTTGGGGCGGTGAGGGTCTGGCCATCTAACCCCAGGCCAACCTCTCAGCCTTGAGAATCCTCCCGGCAGCCAAAACGTGCAGGGCTGCAGCGACCCTCTAATCCTTTATTCCAGCTAGCACAGTGTAAATCTCTTTATGACTTCACTCTGGCCCTTTAATTTATGATCTCTACAGGACTTTGTTCTCCTTTAAGAGGCTGTGTCTTAATATAAACCAGATATTCTTTAAAAAAATAAAAAATAAAATGAAAATCCTGCTGTTTGGGGGCTGAGATAAGAGCAGATTTATGCCGGAGGGCAGGGTAGGACACTAATCGCTGGTGCTTTGATGCGCCGTGTATGGTGGCATATGGCAGGCCTTCCCACACACCCCTCACCCGGACTGTTAACAAGGAATCTGGGAGCCGGGCAGATTTATCGTTTGTCACAGCAGTTGAGCCCTGAGCTATTTCTCAGGTGGGAGATAAATGATGAGTCGCTGATCCGGACTGCAAACAAACGGCGAATCCGGCCCGTGGACGTCTTGCTTTGATTGATAGCCACCGCAAAATCTGTTGTTTGAAAAGTTGACATTTTCTGGAAATATGCTGGCCCTGTCTGCAAGCAGCATATAAGATTATTCACTCCATAATGAAAAATGACTCTGATGTCATGTATTTATATTGAGGTAATATGCCAGGGCCTGTTGTCGCCCGGGATTTAGGCCCCTGCCGTAAGGCTAAAATCAGTGAGCAATTACAAAAATTCACAGAACCTGGGACAGTATCTGAACCTTCGGAACGCCCTTAGATACACGATACAAAACTGCATTTAAGGGTGTTTTCTTTTTATGAGTAGAAGAAGATTTTTGAACTTTTGAAGCCCTGATAACAATTTTTTTTTCTTCACTCAAGTTTTCTATAAATAAAAAGCAGAGCAGAATAAATTTCCAAGTCTTGACCACGCATCAATGCTGCCACGTGTTGATTATCAACATGAAAACTAATACAACCTGTGTGCTCTTTTACTGATTAGTAAGTGCTTTTGAAACGGGGTGCACGGTTTCTCTTAAGTGATTTGAAGTTGGAGTCTTTCAGCCCGAGGAAAATCACCGTGCAACTTCTTGAACAAGTTATTTTATATTTTAACGCAAAATGATCAATGACAAAAGGTTTGCATTCTCAAACTGACCGACTTGCAAGCCAAAAGAGAAACACTGGCTGGGTAAAACTGTGAGTACTGAACAGTCTGTGGAGAATAAGCATTCTTTAGATCTATTCTCTTTACATTCTGTCTGTGCAAAGACTCCAAATGCATACGTTTTGCAGAAAACACACATCAAGAAGTTTAAGGGACCGCAGTGGTATGAACCCTGGGCAGCTATCTATGTTGAAAGTGAATGTGAATACTCAGATCTACTCAGATCGCTGAGTTCTATCTTTTTTTAAGAGGAAGATGGGGGTCAGATGGGGGTCAGATGGGATAAACGTATTCAACACCCATCTTCCCACTCAAAACAGATTAGCAAAGGGTGGTGATCCAAGTAGCTAAATTGGGTTTAATTGCCATCTAATTGCATCTTCCCCCTGCTAAATATGAATTTGACACCAATATTCCCCCTAAAAACACACGGGACACAGTAATCAGAGTAGATAAATGGTGCCTATTTACCATTGCTTTACCATTTAAACAGCTATCGTGCCATGCAAAAGCTTTTACGGACAGCCAATTTACAGTAATATATAGCATGCTATTTGGCTATTGGCCTTTCTTCTGCCATTAGTGGAACCATAGATTTCAGTTACACGAACACTTATATTTATGTGGTATTCATTCTAACAGTAATCTACCCATTACGTCCATCTGCAGTTTGGAGGGTGCCGCCACAGCCAATAATCCCAATAATCATCCTTGACCCAATTAATGCCATCAGGAAAGGATGACTTAAAACTGACAAACCAGCGACGGAAAGTTTTTGTAAAAGTCATTGTATTTCAAAGCTGAAGTTACAGCAGATGAGGCCTGGTGAATGACTGCTTTACTGTTTCTCAGCGATCTACCCAAGCAAAAAAGGGGAGAGAAACAAACGAGAGGAGAATACAGATCGCAAACGGATCATACGGCTCTTTCTTATTTTCAGTATAAAATTTTTTGGAGGAGCAGAGGGGGATAAACCCAGTCCTGTCCCAGTCTCAACTATCAAACAGACGATTGTGAGGAAAGACGCGGTCGCATTCAAAAAGTTGGATGGGGGTGGGGGGAACAAAACATAAAAATAAAAAAAAACTTTTTTTCATCTCTACCCAGCAGGAAATTTTCCATCGTCTGCAGTAGGTTCAAATAAGCCGGAATCAAAAGAAAATAATGTGAGGCAAAACCATAGAGGTTCGCAGTTCAACCACTCCTGTTTGTTCTCTCCCCCGATTCCCTCTCCCCGTCAGCTCGTTATCATTCTACCCTCATGATGCAATGTCCTTCCTTAGGAGTAATTCTTTTAGTTTTGCCAGACATGAGAGCCCTTCTAAACTTGCTCAGCTAGTTCCGTCACTCGCAGAGGAACCGCAACTTTTGTGTAGGGTTCAATGGCATCTCTCCCTTTCATTACCCGCACTAGGGAACGCGTAAGCATAAGAAGACCCTCGAGGAACGCGTTTGTTTAAAGAATCACTAATGGCGGATTGAGCGACAGAAGGTTCTCACATCTCGTAGTTGTGGAAGCGCCTTAACAGCTTACACGGCTGCAAATGGCTCCTTCATGCAGCCACAATCGGCACCGTTTACCTGACGCTACCCTTGTTTTCTCATGAACCGTGTTTTTCTGTAAACTCTCCACTTCCTTGTAGAACAAACAAGACTGAGTGAAGCGTATGGGAACATATATAAAGGTTTTAAAGTCACCGAGTACCTAAGACTTGGGTTTCAGTGGCACCAATTCTCTTACACTGCAAGCGAGCAATAAAAAAACGCTTTTCGGGGTTATTGTAATTTATTATTATTAATATCACTGACGTCACATCAATAAACTCAACTGTTATTGCTGATCTCTGAAAACAAATATTAATGGATGTGGACGCCGTTTTTACCCAGTGGCATCACCGCAATTGAAAGTTACCGAATCTGTTGCGGAAAGATTAGCGTAGAAGACGTTATAATCAAACTGTGTCCATTCGTTTACTGAATACAAGTGAATGGTCAGCTGTAAGATGGGTATCCTTGACGTAAGGCGTATGAGTAAGTACAACAAAACTAAAACATGTCATTACTTTGAATATACTCTCAGATCCCAATACAAGATTAGTGTATAAGCATAAACATAATGAGCTCATTATGTGTATTGAAAGGCAGGGGTTTTAGACCTTTGACACAGAGCGATTTACTTGGCTCCTTCTTTTAAGTCCGGCTGTAGATCAGTCACTGTTTATGGCTCTAGCTATCCCCCTTATCTCCATCCTGGTCTCTAGAGCAGCTCTCCCTAACCCATACACGTTGTTTAAATCATGCCTCTTATCGCCACCAGAAGACACTCCCCAGCAAAAACCAAAACATAAAAAAAAAAAAAAGACTAATAATAAATACACTTTGCAAAGCATGCAACTGTAAGCCTACTCTCTTCTGTTTAACATCAATTATCTGCTTGATACTCATTTTCCCCTTGAGATCAGGTGGTAAAATCGAGATCAGGCCAAAAAACGTGGAATGTCTTTGTATCATTAATAATTAAATGTCGCTGTGAGGGAATTGTGTTTACATGAAAAGTCTGCTCTGCATATGTTTGGGTACAGTCCTCAATCTCCCCGAGGTAGACACCCACGAAAGCTGAAGTTTTGCGTCAACACAACCATACCTTCAGCGTCGCAAGGGTCTACAGACTTAATCCATGAACGGCATTGGAAAAGATTAACGGCTAAATGATGAGCTAGGCCACACCTTATTACGATCTTGCTTTGGGGAAACAAAACAATTAAAATTGAATATTTATCAATGATTTAGTGGTTCAGTTTATCTAGCCTCTTCCATCATTAATATTAAACATGCATTTGCAGTTTCCTACTTCGTATTAATGTTATCCCAGTCTAAATATCTCCAGAACTGTAAATCCTACACACTTTGTTGAGGGCTAATATCGAATAAGACCCCTGCGGCTTTAATAATGTATCCCATTACATAACTGCTTTTTAAAAAAACTATTTCTGAAAGAATATAACAGACAATTCTGAACAGAAAATTGCTAAAGAAAAATATTAAAAAGTGGGGGTATTTTTGGTTTACCATTGAATATATCTACTGTCTAAGCACAGGCTAGTCTTTTTTCCAGCGTGATATTGTGATAGACCAGAATCATATTTACTCTTTGTTGTGAAAGGTGACACAAGCAACAACATGTCTTTGTCATCAACAGTCGAATATGTCTTTGTTGTCGTTTTATTGCTGAAACCCAAAATGCTGAAAATCTTCACCAAGCTTTTTATATGAGCGGTGGTAGTTATGAACCTGATAACATCTAGCTTGGGTTTATTTATTTATTGGGTAAAAACATTAAAAATGTATACAGCAAGACAACACCGCCTCCTCTAACAGGTGGAACGCTTAAAGAGCTAGACATGCTGTGTTATTTTCCATTTTCTCTGACAAAGAGAACCGTCAGATGATTAACGGATTGATTAGAACAACTCCTATGTCCTGTATCTCTAGTAGAGATGGATGTGATGTCAGCATCAGCACGTTGAGATACTAAAGTTTTTTTGTTTTTTTTTACATCTGCTTTTTAATCCCAGTCACTAGGTTAAAATTAGAGGTCCAACACCTGTGTTGTGACAGGAGGTCCCCATAAGTTTGTGTTGCAGTCAGCTAACAATGGTGACACACATTATAGAGGAACTAACGTCACCGTGATAATTATAGATTTCAAGTTTGAGACCAGATAAAGTTCAAGCTATGCTTGACCGCCATCCAAGGTCAAAAAACAAGTCCCAAAACAGACACTAAGTGAGGAGGAATTTAAGCGATCATAATTTGACATTGGGTTCAAAAGACATGTGAGGTACACTTCATAATTCACAACACCACCTACATATATTGACTTTATCAAATGAAAATAATAAGGAGCGTGTGATTCCTGGAGTAAGGGAAACAGCTGTCCATTTAGTGTTTAGATATTCTTGCGTCTCCATGTTTTTAAATCTCTCCGAAGATTTCTCATTAGTTGCGAGCGTGTGAGCACACAGATAAAAATCTCTCCGAAGCGCTCTAAAAACCGTTTCCCCCCTCTTTACCTGTAGGCTACTGTACTAACAGACATGTTGGTATTGTAGCGAAAGCGGGGCCCGGTTGCACAAAGACGTTTTCATTTATCAAATAATTGCCGATCAGCTGGTTTAATTAATAAACAATTTCATTAACCCCTTTGGTTGGTAGTAGCTCCGCTAGCTAGCTTGTAAAATCATTAAACAAACGGACTGAAGAGAGAGTCTTTGCGTGGAAAGGTCAGCCCTGCTCCGCACCAATTAAGCAGTTACGTCTCTCCGAATTCGTGCCTAACTCTCGCAGGTCATCACAACCACGGCGCTGCCACCCCTTCATTCATTCATTTACCCAGAACTATGCGCATTAAACGTTGACGATTTACAAGTATGTGTTTTTCCCGTTATCGTTACTGTTTTAGAAACTAAATCAAAACGCTTGACATTAAAGTTAAAACGTGGTTAGTTGAGGTATTGTCACGTCTGCGCATGCAGCCAAGTTGGTGCAAAAACTAAATTCTAGTTAACTCTGTAGGTTTTGCACATATAGGAAAGTATAGGATGCATGTATTTGTAGTCCCTTACCTTTCTGGTGTCGTGAAACATGTGACGTCATCTTGCTTAACTCAGGAATCCGAGTTTTTATTAGAGCATTGGGTTTTTTTTTTTTTTTTTTTTTTAATACTTTATGATTAGATCTGATCTGGGGGAAAAAAATTAGAAACTGTGTGTGTATAGTTAAAATTAAATCCGAGTATAATATGTGAGGGAATGTTAGACACGGTCCTTAATTTTCTTGACTTTCTCATTGAACAAAGAAGGATATTCTCAGTGTGTTGTCAGTTACATTGGCTTGCTGTTCTTGATACACGATGAATTGCATGTTCTGATAATTAATTTCATATTTTTGGTACACCAGATGGAGAAAAAAATGAAGAATCCTAATCAAAGCATCATTGCATTACAGGGACATGGATACAGATGCAAAATGTTTAGTTCACTCGCCGCTACGTCCGCTAGCAGAGCTTGGAAAATAACTTCTGGTCTGCACTTAACACCAGTATGCTGATTTATTAACATGCAGGAATCTACGTGATCACAAGGATTAAACAATTTCAGCCAACAATGCGAAATGTTGTACGTAATCATAGGTAATGGAATAATGAACAAAATACAGATCTAAAATCTGTATGAATGGCTAATCTGTGGTTCGACGACAAAATGTAAAATTAATTGATGCCTCAGTTGAAAAACAAGTTAATGGCATGAGAGGTTATGTTTTTCCAACAAGAGGCAAGGCAGCTCCACACCCAGGAAGTTATCTTTATCTTCTCTATTTAAATCATTTTCGACCTTAATACTGGGAGGATTCTGAATTACTTCAGTTAAGGCAATGTTTTATGCTTGGTTGGAATAAAAACCTGCACACACAGTTACATCCATGACATATTGTGTCATGTTTCCCATCGGATACTGCGGTCTCACTCTTATACGTTATAGGTGAGTACTGTTGCTTTTCGAATTTCAAACTGGCTACGAGTATTCGCTATAACTCATTTTTTGTATAACCACATGAAAGGGGCCCACGTATACGTTTTATACTGCTAAATGTGTTACTGACCTAGCGCTAACCCATTAAATAAGCACCTGCTATGTTTTTTTTTCCTCAGAAGTTTGAAATAATTGAGACAGACATATGACGTGAATGCATCAATTCAGAGACTATCCTCGATGATGAACATGAAATTATTATATAAGTTAAGCCCCAAATTTATTTACCATGAAAGATCCCCTAGGACCAGTTCGCCCTTTGAAACATAAACATATTTGGTTCCCTCGACCTCACCCCGTGCGCTTCGAGGTCACGACTCAGACATTTCCCAGTTCTCTGGCAGAGCAGCCCACATTGGGAAAGGTGGGCCTCTTTATGCCTAAATAAAGGACTAGTGGTTTAAAAGCTCGAGGCCCGCTATTTTGAGACAGATAATTTGTTTACTACGCAGCACACAAAAGTGTCATTGTGTTCCCGGTTTCAGCATGTGTGGCATTAGTGAAATTAAATTTGGCTTATAGAATTTTCTCAAATTTAGACGTTAGAAAAGACAAGCTGTGGCAGAATTAGCATCGTCTCAAATTATATTACAGCCCCCCCACTCGGCACAAACACCTTAGTTAAATTTGGACAGTAGTTATTTTTTCGTTTTGTTTTGGCTTCATTCTGTGTAGCATAGCTTTGTATACATGCTAATCGCTTGGGAAACAGCAGTATACGTAAACATTACATATGTAATACTTTCCCATTGGCTTTTTATTTATTTTTTGTCAACTAAAAGAAATGCTTCAAAGAGACATCTGCCAGTCAGCAGGGGTCAGATGTTTAATTTTACTTCAGTTTGCGAAATGTTTACTCAGGCGAAAGGACACTTGCTGTGGCGAAGCAGGATGGACCCGTCAAAGAGAGGCCTTTTCCCCTTTTGTTAGCTTTCGATGTGCGGTGCTACCCGATCGTGTCGAGAAATGGCTGAAGGCAGCGACACAGTGCTGGCAACTGAGAGACTTGGCCGGAGTGAAGGGTGGGGCAGAATCAAGCTGCATAGCTTTGGCCCTGAATCCAGGTCTTCTCGACGCTGATATCATCAGTCATGTTGAATGTCAAACATGAGACTTCAAACATGAGATATGCTCATTTTCAGTTTACAGACGTGAAATCTGTGTTGTTCCTTCAAAATGGCGTGAAGTAAAATCATGTTAGGTAAAAAAAAAAAAACACGCAGTGTAGTGGATGACATTCGTGCAAAATTATTAAAAATGTACTTTCTGGTACATATTCTTCAAGAAAAATAAAACAAGACTGAGATACAGTGATGCAAACTAGACTGTCATACCCTGTAACTAACTTTGTCCGTTAAAGAGAGTAGAGTGAATATAAGACTTCGTGGCACACATTCATTCTGAGTATTTCTCTGGAAAGTTGATTCCTAGCTTTGTCACTGTTATCAACATTAACTTTGAATACATGCTGCCACACAACACCAGTAAAACGTAATGCGTCAAGCTAGTCCTGCCAGGTGGGGAACGCCGTGAAGAGCTTTTTTTACCGTCTTTAACCGAATTACCTCAGGTAACTCGGGGTAACGGTAGCTGGGTCTTTTCTGGCAGAGATCCTGTGTCCGGAGGAGAAGGAGGAGAGCGAGGAGAACAGGAGGCCACGCTTTCAGGGAGTGTTCCTGCAGAGCTGAGACTCAGTGGGGGATATTTCCTGATTAATTGTGGTACTGTCAGGATTCGTAAAATATGGTCCAACGCCAGGTGGTAACCAGACAGAAGCTGTCATTAGTACCCATGTATGGCCAGGCACACAGCAGGTGCTGTATTTTCTCTGTAAACAAGTTTGGCAGTTGTAAAGCAGTAATATTTCCTATTCTCTGGGCGGTCGGAAATGAAACTTTCAAGTGAGCTATGGCAAAAAGCGCTCATTATAACCTTCAAGGATTTAGTTATTTTTATATATATATTTGCTGCCTCGGTTGTCTTCGACTGGTGTGCAGAAAAGTGCTTCAGGTACCGTGCAGATGCTACCATTTATCTAACAATAAATAAGGAAAATAATTGCAACCCGCAATCGCAGAAAGCCAAGGCCAAGATCGCTGCTATAAATGGGTACTGTAGCTTTAGTCATGGCCTAATGGGATCACTGATAGGCTGGTAAAAGCTTACTGGTAATTTACAGCGCGTGCAGCTTACTTGCGTTCGTGCCCAGGGTCCCTTCAGACGTCATGACAACACAGCTTTATTACAGTTTATTAGAGTTCTTTTGTGACCAGTGTTCCCCTTGGACATGTTGGGGACATGGCTCTGGGTCAGACATAATATTTTCACATTCTCTGTTCCCTCTGGCAGGGTGTAGAACAAGACGTTAATGTAGCATGCAACCTATTTGGCAGTTTTTTCTTTCTGCTTAGACAGACAGCCTTACCCATACAAAATCATCTGAAATACTTGGAAGTTACTTTGAAGATCATAGAAGGGCTGAGTAAAATATAGATTTGGTTGCAGGCAGCTAATTTCTGTGTACTGAGGGTGTATACATCACTTGTTTTACAGATTGAAGTTGACACCTGGATGTGTACCTTAGATGGTGGTACAAACTCAAAACTATCACTCATCAGTCCGGAAAGGGGAAAAAGATGAAACCAACAGGCAAGGATTTCCTGCTGAGGCGAAGTGCACACATTTATCTCCCTTTTTTTTTGAAGATTTTTTTTTTTTTTTTTTTAGGTGTTGATAGGGGGACTGCAGAACAGATATAAGCTCAATTGGGCTTTTGAACTGAGAAGGATTAATGCAGCATGGTAAGAAGAATACTGAAATAGTGAGTGCAGGGGTGACGGTATGAGATGAGGAAGTCTCTGCTCCTGAAAGGGCAGGGAGAGGCGGTTGGTGAAATGTGGCTGTGGAGCACAGGGTAATGTCTGGGACACCCCAAGCCTCTGACAGGATGCACCTCAGGGGGAAAATGAATAGAGCCAGCATCCCTGTCAAATTTAGCTCTAGATCATCTTATCAAATGAGTATGAGGACGTGGACCAGGAATTATCTCACACTTGACAAGGACATTTCAGCGTCCTGGGGTGCCCTGGGTATGTTTACAAGAGCAAGAGGGACGCTCAAGATAACATGGAGCTTGAGATAAACATTCAGTGAAATAATTTCCGCCTAATTGGCTTCTGTCTCGCGAAAAAACACGTCGTAGCGGTATTGTTTATTTGTTTATTTATTTGAATTCATTCCTGAATAATCACCCAGTCAGTCCTCACCCTATAATAGTGTTCTTTGTCGACTTTATTACCAAAGCAAGTGGATATTTTTAAAATAAATCTTTTGCAAGATATTTCCTGAAAGTAAGGACGTTATTTGTCGGTATTGTGACACTGCTTGCGTGATAAAACAGTACCTACGATTTAATTAGTGAATTAAGTAGCTCTATGTACCTCTATTTGACAGCTGATAAAATAAGTTAAGATGAGCTGGCTGGGAAGTAGCACAGCACTATAACAGAGAAGATGAGAGAGTAGAACGGGAGATGCTGGAGAAGGGGAATTAAATGTGTGCTGATGTTGTGAAAGTGGCAGCAGCCCAGGAGAAAGAAAGAAAAAGAGAGAGAGAGAGAGAGTGTGTCACAGGACCAGATGAGGGCAATCACGAACGACCGGGGGCAGACACAATTAGCCAGGGAGAGTTATGCTTAGAGGCCTGTGTCAAGTGCATATACCTCATTTGTCCCGTTTGTTACTGGCAAGAGCCTTGTGTGCATCACCACAAGGAACCGCTAATGAATCTCTCAGGAGGAACGGCATTTCTGGTCTCCGGGAGAATAGAGCTGGCTTTCTTTGATCTGGGAAAATGCTCAAATCTAAACAGTAGAGAAGCACATTTTGAGCATATGGTAAATCCCCCAAATTTGTGCTTAAAAAAAAGAAATTTATTCAAAATAAATGAAAACAGCCATAGGCATCGGAAGGTGGATTTTTGCCTTTCGTTTGGTCTGTTAATGTCACAGAGGACGGTTGGGTGAGGCGCATAGAGTGTTTGGAGTAGCCAGCATACAAAGGCTTTGCCTAAGGGCTCGTTTTAGGGAATGTCAGACAAGGAGGCAGGTTACTGAATGCAACTCACAAAATGGCGGGGTGGGGTGTCACCGACTGACCCCGTGCAAAGCAATTAAAATCTTTGTTTTCCTTTTGTCTTCTGGCAACAATGATACACAGCCACTGAGCATTTAAAAAAAATGTTTTTTGTCAAATACAGACGAGTTGAGGAGAATGCAAATGTACTGTTTTCATATGAGAATTTAACGCCTGTGCTTTTAATGTCAAGGCGTTTAGATGAACACTGAGGTTTTACTTTTAAAGTTAGTTTTTATAGGTTACCATGCAAGCTTTTACCCATTACATTTCTATTGCATGTCTACTTTTAATTTGAACTTTTAATGATTTTTTAAATATATTGTTTGGGATTGCTTGTCTGTCTGTAGCCACGTCTTCTAAAGTTTCTAAAACAGAAGTCTTGTTTTGGATCTCATGAATTTCGTGGATCTCCAATACTGGGTTCTGTGTAAGCTTTTGCTCAGTTTACTCCCTGTAGGTGAGAATTTGCAGGTGTTTTAGGATCTTGTGGCAGGTGAAGTAACACACTTGTTTGGGGTTCTGTAAGGGATGTAGGTATGTAAGGGTTCAATAGGAGCATTCCTCAGTATTCATGAGTTCTGGTTTCTGGACAAAGGGTGCACCTTTAATACAATTAGGAGGCTTCTGGATGCTGCTGCCTTTGATACAACCCATTAATAATATCTCACACTTTATTGTTTTAAAAGGGCAGACCAGCCAGGCTCCCAAAAAATGATCCACAGAGAATAACAGCCGGTTGGGCATTGTTGGCAGGCTGCGCTCGCCGGTGAAGAACACGCCATTCATTACGCGTGCACTGCCACATTCGCTGTGCCGAGGAGAAGGGAAAGCTAGCAGAAGATAACGCCCGTTTTTCGTGGACTAAACCGGAGGAGAGGGCAGGAGTCCAGCTTTGCCCTGGTGACAGAGCCACAGAGATGGATGGCAGGTGGCTCCACAGCAGGCGGTTGTCTTCTGGGTCTCTCGCTTGGGATCCACGGTCGTTCCTGGAACCACGAGCGTAGGTGGTGGCAGGTGGTGGTGAACTGTGTCAGGTCAATGGGATTGCACAAAACCAAGACAGAAGGACCATTTTCCCAGCATGAGTGGGAGATGGGGTGAAAAATCGACAAGAGCAGGGAAAGGCATCACCAAAGGAAGCTGAGAGTCCGTTCCTCTACCCATGGGACAACAGGAAGTGAGCACAGAACCACTTCCTGCAACAGCCACGTTATCTGGAAAGTGCTTTTGCCATGAGGTCTGGGAAACCTTACTGTGGGGAAGGACGCCGTGCTCACCTGAAAAAAGCACATAGAGCTAAACTCAGAAGGGAATTTATGTAATATTTTATTCATATCCAAATCCCAAAATAAGACTTCTAAATGGAGAGGAAGCTTTGTTTGACTTGAGTAGATATAAAGTGGTAAATCAACTTGGAAAATTTGGTTTCAAGAGCCATACCTGGAATATATTTCATTATATATTGTCTTACCAGAGACTAAAAACTCATAGCTTAAAGTTACTGTGAATAATTTAAAGTCTGAATTGAGACTAACAAACAGAAATACAATTGAGAAGCCCTGTTTACCCGCAGTCAGCAATCATTATCAATTATTGCAAATTTCAGTTGATTAGCTGAAGCCCATTCACTGACTGCACTGTCACGACCAATGCCAAGGGTCTTTTCACAAAGAACCAGAGGGGCAGATTATTCTGCTACACCACCTAAAGGGTTTACTCATTCCTCCAAAAGATTCCTCCACCCTGTCAGTATTTATGTGAGCATTACAGGAGCAGTTATTTGTTTTGCCAGTCATAACTTCTTGAAAAATAAAAATTATGGTTCTAAGACAGTTATAAACAGAACAAAAAATTATATTATTGATGCAAAATTGCTATTAAGAGTAAAAAAAAAAAAATTTTTTTTAATAAATGTCGGTTAATGTTTCATCTATTCATCCATACCGAAGCTTGAATTCGAGAAGAGAAAAAATAATTTACAAAATGTGTGCCGCTGTATTAAACAAAATACTTCCCTTCTGGAATCCTCCTTCAGAATGAATGTAACGCTCTAAAAACAGAAAAACAGAAAACATCGCTTGAGAATGATCTTTATAAAAGCATACATTGAATAATTGAATTGTGCTCATACATGTGTATATATATTTAGTGGTGCATCCTAAACCGTGCAAAACATCCTTGTGTCACTTCCTGACCGATTACACTGAATTGCAACGAAACACAAAGACGAGAAGGTGTAACAATCCTTGTGGGGGGATCGAGGGCTCCGGCTTATTGCGGTGTCGGAACTAATTTATCAAACTCAAACTTCAAAGTCTCCAGGCACTTGGGAATTAGAATAAATTAAAACCAAAGCCACCACACATGATATAAACTGAAATTTTTATTTTTACGAGTCTGATCTCTTATTTTGAAAACGTTGAAACCTGTAGACTGTTGCCTAATGGGAATGGTAGAACCCATTTTTAGGAATCCCACTCCAGTTGAAAAATGCATAAACATATGTGGCTTTGCAAAAAAAACTCCAATAAATGCCATGGAATATTGCCTCCGCGTAGCCATGCTCTAGGCATATCCAATTTGTGATCCAGCCCCACCCCCCCCCCCCCCACATTAATCTCAGCACTGAAAGAAAAGCATTTTATCAGAATACACAGTATCGGGAAATAAACTTGACAACGCTGGCGGTAATCCTGCCCTGAATATCACCCGGAAACTGAGGATGTAATTACAAAACTAATAACCTCTTTGAGAGCTGGGGCTGATAAAGAAATCATTTTCAGGAGCCAGGCCAGTGGACGGACAGCAGTGGCACGTGAATTTTACTTCCACGCTGCTTTTAGACCCACTTTATAATGGGATTTAGATCCAGCGTAGATTCTGAAGGTTATGGTCCTTTGGTCCATTTGGTCTGATGATTCAGTCAAGCACCAAACTGTTTGGCTGATGAGTGAAACCAGCTGCCATTTTGCATGTCGGAGCTCGGACACAGGAAACAGGATGTATATGTGTGTGTGTGTGTGTGTGTGTGTCTGTGTCTGTGTGTGTCTGTGTCTGTGTGTGGGTGCAAGATTAGAGAAGGGACACTTCAACCTGGTTGTGGCAGAAGATGAGCGTGCCCGAAAAGTTAATGTATGAATTAGCTTTTAATTACACTGTGATGAGGCAGGGACTTTAATTACTTTCTTGCACAATAATCATGTTGGTCTAATCAGTGGCGCAACTGTGTGTATAATTACACATGAAAGCTCTGTGTTTCATTTTTGGGTTTTCTGTTTTTGTTTTTTTACATGACACAGGCCGGCATTGACAAGGTGTGTGTGTGTGCTAAATGGTCACAATCCCCGGTAGGGTTCAGCTGGCAGAGTGCCAGGAGACCTATTGTATCAGATACACAGAAATCTCCCGTTGTGTCAGGGATATTAAGCTCTTTGTTGCCTTTGATTTATTTCTTCTTTCTTCTTAGGCGTAGGTCTGGTAATGACAAATTGCCCTGTATCCTCACCTGGCTAGCTCAAGCATTTTATTTGGCTGTCTTTCTTGCTGAGGGCTCATTTACAGGGGTGCAAATGCTTTGCTGTACAAAGTTTCAAAATACATCCTTTTAATTGGTGCTCGGAAATAATTCAGCCTCTCGTGAATTGTTCTATTTTTATGATTAATGAAGTGTACCTTTTCTCTAGTGGTGAACCAGAGTGAAGTTGCCTGAATTGGATATTCTGCTGCGGGAACTGAAGGATACCTGTATCCTGTATTTTTATGTGCAAAGAAACAAAGAAAAGGTGGTCTACAAAAGTCATCACTGATTACACAGCAGCTCTTTTTTACCAACAGAGCACTCTGCTGGGTTAAAAAAAAAAAAAAAAAAGTTTATTTAGAATCTGAGATTGTCTTACCATTTTTTTCCAAAATTTGAGATGGGCAATTACGTATTTAGTCTTTAATATCAACATGAACCCCAGAAACCATAGTTCAATGAGGCATCCGAGGGGTTCCTCCAAAGCACCCATCTCCCAATCATTTGCATCTAAAACACTCCAGGCCACGTAGCACCAAACCTGAAGTTCAGCACCAACTGGAGGCATGTGGCATTGCTTTAGCATAGCCTCTGCTAGCAGAGCTAGTCTGCAGATGCCCGCAAATTGACTGAGATCACTGTTTGCTGGTAGCCAAGAACAACCCACAGTCAAAAAACCCCACCGTACGCCTGGTGGCACTTGAGATCCCAGCAACCCTGTCTTGATTAATTGTTTTTTTCTTCTCTCACAATGCAACATGTTTCCAGAAGAGACCATGACCACCCCTTCCGCTTTCCCAGAAAAACATGTTATAGCCTCATTCAGTCATTAGGACACAATAGAACAACAAACAGCTCGCTTCCTTGGGTACAGTTGCCTCCCAAAATATATTTCAGTGCCAGTGAAAATAAATTCATTGATAAGATGAACTTGGGATAATCTTCTTTTCTCGTTGTTGTGAAGAAAATGGGAGTACCAATAAACTTCCACTTCCGCGTTTTCATTTGAACGGCATTTGCAAATTTAGAGAAGGTGATTTCCACCGCGCATCTGATGACTGATCTCAGGAAGGCTCTACGTTTCATATCTCTTTTGCTGACACGCTCTCACTACACACAGAACGGCGGTCAGCAATCGAAAACGGGAACGGCTTCTGGCTTTGATCACGGCGGACTTTTAACAAGCAGCCGGAACGCTTAACTGCGGTTTACGCGGAAAACTCCGGAGGAGAAAGCGGCTAATCCCGTAAATCAGACAGCAGCAATTCTCCAGCCCAATTATTGCGAGACACTCGTAGGCTAGCCCACAGCTCCGCGCACAGCGAATGGGGGGGGGGGGGGGCGGAGCCAGGTCGCCCGCACTCATCGTCGCTTCTCCCTCCTTCGAGAGCACCCTGAGTGGCCCCTTTGAAGCCGCTGTTCGCTGCCTTTTCCCTCCGGTCTCTGCCTGCAGACACGTCGCCAAGAGTGAAGATGTTCTATTGTCCCCTCCCCAGCTGTCATTAGGCTCTCCCAGGGACCCAAGTCCTCGTCCTTAAAGTGCCGGGGTTTCATCTGCATTCAGGCGGAGGGCCGACATGAGAGGCAAGGCTTTCGTGGGCGCCGTCAGTCAGACACAGAATGAATACGGCTTTAATTAAACTGGATTAAGGCCTGCACTTTTGTTCCCCTCTAATCCCCCTTCTTGCACATTCTCTCTCCCAGGCATGAGGAGACGAGACCCACGGGCCACACAATTGTGCATTTTCCCTCTGACCTGAATGCAGTGTTTGACAGAATATTTGACTGACAAGTGGTGTGGCCCAGAAGAATGAAACTGGCTAATAGAGACTTGTAATTCTATTAGTATGGAGTGAAAATCCTCAGACCTGGCACCCAACAAATGCACACACATTTACTCTTTATTAGCATATCAGCTATGCTGTACATGGGGTGGGATTCCCTGGCCTAACGGTTGGTGACCTAATAAAAAAACTGTGTGTGAGTGATATAATAAATCATTCCAAAAGAATGTGTGTGGAAAATGTATATGTAAAAACTCACATTCTGTTTCATGTGTACGGGAGGGTGTAGTGAGATGCAATTATCAATTAACCCTTTGTGCGACTTCAATTAAAAGACAAACAATGGTAGAAGATTTGTGAGCTAAGCAGAGCTTTTCCAGCGGATTGCACAACTTGCACAAGGCTATTCCCCCTCCAGAGAGTTGATTTATCTGTGTCTTCTATTGTGTTTGCAGCCTTTTTAATTTCAATTAGGCCTCTTCATAAGCCAGGGCTTCTTTATAGTCCGGTGTAATTAACTTTTTAGAGGATCTAAAACTATCAAATTAAGACTAATGTGGTTTGCAACTGTTTGGAGATCCTGTCAGAATTTCCCCCGATGGATCTTAGCTTGAGGAAGTGTAATTTGGCTGCAACAGACAGAGACTGACCCACGCAACCATTCAAAAGCCCCAGCTTTGGCAAATTCTGCCGTCATTTTATAAGGCCTAAATTGCGTGACAGCAAACACTCAAACGCTCGCTATCAATGAATGATTTCCTCTCTATTGGTTATGTGTGTTTGTGCGTGCTAACTACAAAGCTAGTTAGAAATTAAACTGGGCGCCAGACGGGGCAAGATGAGTGCTGAGGAAAGACCGGTAAGGCTCATTAATGTGGCTCGAGAGGGAGTGAAGCTATGGAAAGTATCAGTCCTCTGCTGAGACGAATATGGTAACGCGGTCGCGGCCAGTTTTTCGCACAGATTACATCATAATTTGTCTGCTCCTCCACAGGGAACACAAAACACATTAGAAAATGCTACAAAGCAGCAGTCTAAATAAATTATGTCAGTATTCTATGTAGTGCGCATCTCCTAAATTAGTTATGTTATAAAAGAGATATAATATAATAAATTATAACAATAAAGCCAGGCACCAAAATTACAGAATGCTGAATTACAGTCGGCCAATAAGGCAAATCCCAGAGTGCCAGTTTAAGGGCCACTTTGAAACTTCTGAAGCTGGAAAATGAAAGTGAAATCTTCCTCTGGCCTCGCCAGCTCTCATCTTGAGGAATGATTAGTAACAGAGCAGAGGGCAGCCACTGTGATCCTTTCCTCGGGGAAACGGAATTTCAGTGCAGGCAGAGACTTAAGTAATGAGCTAATAAGTATAATTATGAGTGTTGGTAAAGTAAATCTGATGTGAACCTAATGATGTCGGAGAATAAACCAGATGGTTTTTTTTGTTTTTTTTTAATTATAGCGTTATATATTGTTTTTGTTAGAATAGATGTTTATAATGCAAGACAAATGGCTGACAAATAAAAACTGTTAGTTATGCTGTAACAATACGCACAATGTGATAATTATGATAGTGGCATAAACATCCACCACAGAGAAAGTCTCCAGATTTCGTCTTAAAAAAGCACATCTGTTGGCATGTAATTTTTTGCGAGAAGATTCTTCATTTGCGATGAGCTGGATTTTTTCGCTCATTAACTGTAGCTGAGTTAAACGTCGCCCGTGATGCACCCGTTGTCTCCGTATCGCAAGTATCCTAGCGACACTACCACGCTTACCGTGCAAAGTAGAGACACAATTACAACCTAACCTCCACCATCCCAGAATCCCACAGCAAAACAAATAACTGCACAAATGCTGGGAAACCCTCCTTGGAGAAATGTATGTTCAGGGAAAATTATATCACTCCATTTAAATATAAAAAGAAGTCAAATTTGATTAGCAGAAATGAATGACAGCCACGTCTCATTATCAAATCACCTTTACATAGATGCTTCTTTTTGCGTAGCTCAGAATGAATCACTCAGTATAACTCAATGTTCTATCTGGTAAACAGAAACTACATAATTGACACCATGTGGCACTGAAGATAGGTCTGCTACGTTCGGTCAGAGGTCAATCCAGGTTTGCCAATTAACACAGTAGAGCAATAATACAGGTTTTTTTATTTATTTTGTTTTTATTGGTTAACAGACTGCTAAAGGGGTTGTCGGTTTATTTTAATTCTTTAGACTGGCAAGACAATGGGAAATTATAAAAGAGACACTTAAACGAAGTGACAACCTATCTTAACTCTGGGCGGGTCCTATCCTCTTCCCTGTACAATTCCTAGCCTTGATGTTTACTGATGCAAACCATGGGCAAGGCCCATAGGGACACATCATTTACATACTGCAAGTAAAGGAATCTTTACTTTCAGACTCTTTGCATGGACCTCTAATGTCTTGGCAGGTAGGAAAAAGGGCAATTCATTGTCAAGGGTCCAGTCTGTCTTGCTTGGGGGGGCATTTAAACATTACAGCATTTAAAATACTCAACTTTTTTGGAATCTAGAGTGGAAATAAACAATATCAGGAAAACAAACTTTCTGAGTCACACTTTCCAATGCCGTGGTATTATCTCTGTCTCCATGAGAGGCTAGAGAGGGTATTGATCAGACAAGCTGCCGATCGATTGTTGTTAATGACCGTGTACGTGTGTTGTGTTTCAGTGCACCCTGGAGCAGCAGAATCTCCCAAAGGCCGTCTGCAACAAATGATAATGGTCTGGTAATTACTCTGTTACACTTTTTTCAATGTAGTACCTCACTTAGTGAGTAAAGCCACTCTCTGTATGCAAGAGAAATGCAAACCACAGCGCTTATTTATTTCAGGGCGCTTAGAGTACCTTCAAAGATGACCAACAAGCGAAACTGAATGAGAAATTTCATTTGTATATACATTTATATTACTGTTATTTCCTTAAAGGGGGAATTTCTGATTTCTGGCCAGCCCCGCCGTCTAAGCAAAGCTTTCAGAGGCAATAATATTAATTGAGACTTGGCAGTTTTCGGAGAGGAGAAGGAGTGAACCTTGCCTTGTCCAGCATCCTCTTCTCAAACATTCAAGAAGAGATAAAAGCACACTCATCTTTATCTGTGGGGCAGGATTGCCATGTTCCACCATGGACATTACCAGAGGAGACAGCCACAGTCCCGCCCCCTCAGTGTCAGTTCATTCCATTAGGAGTGATTGATCTCTACCGTGAAATAACCTGCGGGGGGTGGGGGGGGGTGGGCTGTCGCTCCGGCCCACAGAATCAGTGACGTCTGTTGGGTAATAGAGCTGAAGAAGGGTTTTGTGTTAAATCACTGTCCCTGTAGTCTCTGAATCGGTCAAACAAATTAAGGATGGTCAGGAACCATTAACCCCACTGGGCAGATCAGGCTTAGGGGACATCATTGAAGTTTATCATCCTCTGAACTGAAGTGCAACAGTATATTTTATATGGGTCTTTTCCTTAATTTCCTCTAGAAGATGCACCATTGCTCCCCAAGGGCACTGACTGAGGATTTGTTGATTCATAAGAACCATAGCGAACTAACCAAAAAAATCTTATTGAAAACATTTGAAAATATAATTCAGCGCAGCAAACCTAAAAAAAAAAAAAAAACTAAGACCTACGAACGCTCCTTAAGGGCTCCAAAGAGCACTCCACCGGTGTGAAAATCTAGCTACTGGTGGTCATAAACCGTCAATCGCTCTCCTTTCCAGAATTTGGGAAGTTTACATCATTACTCTACTGACAGTGTCTGCAGTGAGTTTAAGTGCACAAATTCTCATTTTAAAACTCAAAACGGACCTAAATGGGACTGGCACCCCAAAGGAAAGCCCATCATATGCGAAGAATAGGTAGTGACGGTTATGGTGATGGTTGTGCAAGTATCTGCTAAGTCCATAGTGGGATAAAATCCCACACTTCAGGTGTGAAAAGTTCACCTCCAGCCTTTCACCTGCCGGAACGGGAGGCGTTGTAAATGACATCACTGAATCTGAGGTCAGAGAAGAATGAACAGGCTATTTCGGCATTGGCAAGGCTTTTATGTTAAGAGCATGGGGCTTAAAAAAAAAAAAATCAAGGCATATAATTTGTGTTTGCTATTTCTGGTTATTATTATTATTATAACATATATAATATATCTGATCTATGATTCCAAGAGACCACAGGACTAATTAGACTCCTATTGCTTGTGTGACATATAAGGTTATATTATTATTATATATTATTATTATTATTATTGTGTTTGCTATTTCTGGTTGTTTGAAAAGGTAGTGCAGCTGTGAGAACCGATTACCTTTTTTTCAAATTAAAAGTAAAGCCGTATGTGCACTTGGCAAACTTCAAAAGGATTCTTAACACATTTTCCAATATTAAGATAGGAAGTAGTATTAAAGAACATTCCCAACTCGATCCTAAAATTTAGAACGAGGAAAAACCAAATCTAATTTACAGTTAGAAGAAAAAAATATTGCCAGTTTAATAACAATCCAATTAAAATGACCAGGAAATGCTAGCTAGCTAGCCAAGTTTACTTTAGCTACAGATGCTAGCAAATATTTATTCTGGGAGATTGATAATTGGTTTTATTTGATCTTCTTATAATTAGTTGAATTAATTAATACGTTAGGTGAGTTGTATCTTGCTGTACTGAGTAGTATTACTAATTACTCTGTTCAGCTCTACAGATGTATATAACTGATGTGTAGACCTTTCCAAATTGCCTAGGAGGAAAATTTCAGAAACTCTTCAGTATCTTTGACATATTTATGCATGCGGTAAATTCCCTATTATTGTAGCTAGCAGAAAACAACCCCGGAGAGCCGATACGTTCTTCTTTGATCGTGCTTTGTTCTTGGAAAATAAAGATTTACTTTCGCCTCAAAGTGTTTCAGGCTAATGGATAATCAGACGGCATAAAAACCTTGCTTTTTTTGAACTCCTAATGAGCCATTGCCGTAATGATATCAAAATCCCCCTTTCGACGATCGGAGCAATCTGGAGATCCGCATCGCTCTTTGTTTGCTTACACAAAGAAAGAAACTAGTGTTTGTTGGAAATTAGATTAATGCAGAAAAATGAACTGGTTTATTATGGTGCACAACTCCAGCCTGGGGCCGCTGTAATTACAGGGTAAAATATATGCCATAAATTATTTATCAAACTGTAGAAATTAGCAAACGGCTTGTCAAATGTTTAGAGTGGCATCAAAGGGAGCCATTGTTTGCTTGCTGTGCCGAGTTTTTGGTAAAGATTAGGCAAGGCGATGACAGCGGTGTTTTAACAGAGAAGACAGAGAGAATTTAATGAAATTTTGCGGAACAACAGCAGTGCGGAAGGCAGCCGTGTATTCTGGTACTGACTGGTAGTGGACCAGATGTGTTTGTTCACTCAACTTTGACCGGTGCACATGTGTCTTTATCACAATGAAACGGCCCTGGTATCATCGCAGTTTGAAAAATAAAAAAAAACGGATTTGTTATTACAGATTATTTGGTTTTTAAGGATGTTTAGCAGTTAGTGTGCTTCTGATGTGTAATTGAGTCCATAGTTCTCTGTTAATTTTGTCCCTTAACTTAAGTCCTATTCTTGTGATTGGATCTTCCCACCAGCATGATTTACAGATCATACAGTTTTGCACTCTTAACGTAGCCTGCAGTTGGTTAATATTTGAAACTGGTTAAATGCTTCCCGTGGCAGTGTCTATCTGAGGTCTGAACTTGGAGCATACTGGTTCATTAAGTTGGGTAATCATTGCACCACTCATTTTTACATTTACCCCTCCATTGATCCAGTTTTTAATAGATGAGATTAATTTCCATTATGTATTATTAAACAGATTATTAGATTTTTTTTATTTTTTATGTAAGACTTGCCACCATAAACATAATTAGAATTTGGGGGGAAAATCTTGGAAAGAAAGAAACACTGTTACAAAGAATAATGGATTAATTTTTTTCTTCGCACATCAGAGGATAATTAATTATCCGCAAAAGTCCAATGAGAGTGGAAAAAGTGCGAAGACAATGATAGTCTGACAACTAAATGCACCTCATTTTCCTGGAAACCTCTCCCGCTGGTCGGGCTGGGCAGCTCGAGGAGGGCCCCTGAATGCGTGGCTTTCATGGTAATGGACAAATTTCACACCTCCTCCTCCTCCGAAACCCATTAGGCCTTAACATCAGGCTTCATTTTCTGGGAGCCACTTTGTGTGGGAAGCATGAATCCCGGGTCTGCCTGTGAATATGGAGAAAAGCCCCGCTTAATGTCAGGAGCATTGTGCTCAGTACTGCTCCACGCAGGGAATAAGCCGGCCCTTTGCAGTTGTTTTCGGTCCCCACCGCCGTGCGGGGATCCACCCGTGCGCCCCTGATTGGAATAATGGCTGAGCCATTAGCGTGCTGCTAGGCAGAGGTCACGTCCTGTTATAATAAAGGGCTAGGGAAATGCAGATCAGAAGCTGAAGGAGGCGATTTCATCAGGTTCCCTGATGGGACGATGCGAGGCGCTCCCAGAAAAATATACATGTGATCCATTTCCTGAGGTTCCGAATTCGGTCGCAAAAGCATTCATCAATTCGGTCGGCCCCTGTGTCTACGCTGCAGGTCGCCAAATTGTTGCTAATATGTCATTTTACATTATTCATTAGCTCAGCAATATGTGCAACATATGGAAACAGCAGTCGTGATGACCCCTGCTTGGGGTCGGAGTATTGCAACGTGTTGCGGGGATAAGACCCATTCGAAGATGTCCATGGTTTTACTATGTGACAGAAGTGAGGTGACAAGGAAATTGACAATTTAAACTGTGAAAATAACCTTTTAGCGACTGTAACCAAGGCATGAAATTGAAGAGGCCGCTTCACAGACACAACGGACTGGATTTATCTTTCCATCACTCCAAGCGTTTCAATAATGCAGTCATACATATCAATGCATGCTAATCTTCTCCCTCCACAAGGTTACAGGCCAGAGCAAAAAGGGTATGGGACAAAGAACTGATTTTTACATGAACGTAATGGCCACAGCTCTTTGTAACTACATTTAATAACCTCTGTACGGGTACTGTACTGGGGATTTTTATTTTCAAGACAAAAGCACATGGTAAGAGAGTATGATGCATGTGAAAATGTTTAAACAAATACATTCATGATTGCTACTAATTCATGATTGCACTAGCCACGTGCGTCCTGTTCAACCTCAACAGTGGACGCAGTTCCATCACTCTCACGCAGAGCAGTGGCATCCCATGAATATAAAACAAGTGGCTAAAAAAAGATCAACCTAATAAAAAGTCAACATATTATTTAGACTCGTTGAAGACCTGAGTTATGAGATACTGCTAAAAAAATACACAATACATGTACGGTATATTTGTGCCCTGGCAGTGACTATTTTAATGAGGGTCTGGTGTAGTTTACAGTGCATTGTTGTTTTTATTTGCGTAGTCCTAACTCGAAGCCTTTTCTCGCTGTGAGATGGGGCCAAACTCATTTTGCTCTGTTGGTTTTGTTCCGTCTGTTTTGAGAGGAGCCTGGTGGTCAGAGTGCCCAGGATTACATGCTGATGTTACAGCAGATAAGATGGAGAAAGCAAGCAGAAGGGTCCCCCTGCTCGGTCTCCGTGGGATCGTGTGCAGTGTAATTGTGATCCTGCCATGCCAGCTCTTCCGGAAACACAGCTCTCCGTATTCCTGGAAAGCCGAGCTCGTGACAGGAAGACGGCTGAACCGCAATCAGTCCAGTTTACAAACAGGAAATGTGATAATTGAACAATTCTGTTCCAAGGTATTTTCAGCTATTTATTTTTTGTCTTTAGAGCTACCTAAGATTTCCATCCATCATTTTCTAGGCCTATTTGTTGATTCAAAAGGAGAAAATGCAGTGCGATATCAATGTCAATAGATTTCTAAAGCATGCCTTTTAAATAAAGACGGTGCTGATTTGCATTGAAATTCGAAATGCTCTTGCCAACAAGTGAAACCGCACAAAACACCAATGGGGAGCCGGGACGTTTATATTTGTGCAATAAAACGATAACCCTTGTTTTTTTGTTAGCTGATGTTGTTTTTTTCTCCTGAATTTTGTCCCAGCATTTGTGTATTTCGCAAAAGAAAACTTAGTCACAAAATAGTGACTCAGAAGACGCCTTTTCTGATCATCTGCCATAGACAACAATTGTACATCTACATTCACAGTTTGCTGGAATACAAGCTCCCTTTCTCTAGTTTCAAATTGGTAATAAGAAAAGAAAAAGATATCATAAAGATAAATAAAGATTATGGGGAAATTAATCTATGTTCTTTTGAGAACAATGCAGTGTTTTAATGTAAGAACATCAGCTACATCATTAAATAAATCAAATATTAATCTTTATGTGTACTTTTACTTTAAACAAAGTTTAAGTTTTTACAACTTGTTTGTGACTGGTTGCTGTTTTGATCAAACTGCCAGGCTCGGTGTGGCCTGCTTGTTCACCAGAGTTGGTTTATTTTGAAACAGCTGAGCACAGCAAATTTCACTGAAGCAAGCACACTGCCTGTTTTTACAGACACTGAGCAGGCATGCTAATTTGGGAACAATCCAGTTTTGTCAGTTTCGTCGAACTATGAAAGCGCCTCACAAAGAAATAATATTGACACAGAGTCACAGCCCAATAACATAACTCTTCAGCCTTGTTCAGCACTGTGGTGGGGAATGCCCTGTTTATATTCATAAGCCTCAACCGTGCATTCCTATTAGCAATCATTTTATACTATATCAGAACTAATGTCAGACTAAAACCTACAGAGCAGAATCAGAATAAACAGTAGTTTAGAATTCTCTCCCGAGTTCCATTTAAAAAAAATTGTATTCATCCTTATCAACAGGATTTTCAGGCTTGTGAAGTTGCTAAAATTGTCTTTACTTCTCCAGGTTAAAGATTCATTCTTCCCACTGGCAGAGAAGCGGACAGGGCTAAGTTCTTTGCTTTGATGAGGAGCAGGCTGTTTAAGCAGAAAACCGCATGTTGGTGGATAAGGCTCACAAATATAAAAAGGTGTCAAACTTCTGTAAAGCTGTGAGTCGGACACTCAGGAGTGGAGAGATTATGGATTATAGTTCCCATGCATCAGATCTTTCTCTGAGTCTGAGAGAAAGCACCCTCTGCATTGTTCCTATACATTTCTAATTAAACTACACACAAACGATGGATACTAGTTACCACACACTTGTCAGTAACTGCCACTGCCCTCGGCCTGCCGAAAATTGATTAAACATATCGGGCAACGATTTAATGGCAGCATGGAGGCTGCAGGGGGTGGGTGGGGGTGCCCGTGAAGAAGGGGGTGTTCATCAGAAGCAAAGCTGCAGTTTCCTCATTTGTGAAATTGGCCACTGCCAACAAGAGACCAGGCTGCCCATTTGCAAATGATTGAAGTGAACCACTTTTGCAAACCTACTAAGAAAAGAACTACTCTATAAAATGGGCTGTTAGTCTATTAGCCCTGAGAAAAGATAACCTTTCCTCTTGTGTTACTTACTGTGTAATGTTTTCAGACTCAAGGCTTAGACGAAAATAGATTTCCATTTTCATTCAATGCAATGTTTTCAGCTTTGTTCTTGTGTATGGAATAAACTTACCTGGTTAAAGATTTCTTAAAAATCTCACGCCCACCTTTTCTTAGTAGTTACTTACTTGCCAATAATATAATTGCCAATAATGTTGCTTTTTCTCTTGTCTGACTGGCTAAATTGTTCGCCAAATCGATCCCCCTTCACATAGTGCTGCATGCCCTGCATACCTCTCCCATTGGCTAATCCTTTCCCTGAGATAAAACTGTCCAAATATTGACACAGCCTATCTGCTTGCTAAGTATTGATGATAGCACTTTTTCAGCATCTACAGACCACAAGCAATCTGGAAATTCTCTGATGTACACGGCAGCCAGTAGCTAGACTAGGTGGAGTTCTCAAAGAAAATTTTTATGATCTTTTGCTTGAAACAAGTAAACAATACTCCATGTATAAAAGAAGCCCTTTTGAAAGTTTATAGATATACTGTATTTGGCTGAGATCTCTCTCTCTCTCTCTCTCTCTCTCTCTCTCTCTCTCTCTCTCTCTATCTCTCTGTGTGTATAAATATATAT
>JAOVYW010040422.1:7371-26596 GCA_025775045.1 Hiodon tergisus | reverse complement strand
TTTATTATTATTTGGATTTACAGATGCTGCTGGTTTTGGCACTTTCTTCTTTTGGAAGACTGAGGTTATCTCCCCCCACGTGGTCTCCCATTGAAGGTAAATTTCAATAATGGCCACACAAGTGGGCTCCACCCCCAGAAAACCCTAATCCTTCCATATTTGTGAGTAAATGTGTACAAATGTCAAGGGTAGTGAGTCAATAAAAACGTTAAGCGCGATTAGCCGGTTGCCAAGGTTTTTAATATAGACTAGGTTTTCAATAACAAAATACATGAATTTACAAAATTCTTTTTTACCCCAAAATATTTCTGAACAAATAAAGGGGTGTTTGTGCCAGAATACCACAAACGAAATTGAGTCCTAGCACTCAAATACCACCGAAACGCAAACAACGTAATTGTTCGATTGCATTATACCAGGTCATTTGACCTTGAGCAAGCAATAACCCAAATTAACTGGTGTGGAAGGGGTCATTTCAGTTTACTTTGGCTGGCAAGAGCCATCCATTCCATTGTGTCACTGGAGTGGACGCGTCACAACACGATTTTCACCACGCCTAAATTTACAAAACAAGACTCAAGCGAGTCGACATGTTTAGCTCTCTCGGACGGTAAAGGAATTATGGCAACGTGTGAAAAATAAAAATGCATGTTCCGAGTATCTTAAAGGCAGGCCATGCGCTAATTGCGTGACGACTATGGCGAGCGAGCTAAAATGGTAACACAGCGAGTAGTCACAAAGATTCCCACAGCCTTAATTTTAACCACACGCAACATATGGAGTGCAGACAGCGCCTGGTCTGAAGTGCGCCAGGTTGACGCAGTAAAACGGTAGCGAACGCTTAGCCATAGAAAAGAGAAACACCTTTTGTTGACGGAGTAGAACAAAAAGACTAAGCTCCTCGAGCCGACTGCAGTGGCAGTTACGGCTAAATGGAAGAGATAACGGGCAAAATTGCAACATCCCCGAACAATCTGAATGGTTTATCATGTTAACACCACATTTGTGTAGACAACTGTTAGAAAAGCATATACACAGACATGCTTATTTGAATATTTTGCCGCACGAATTTAGTAATTTAGTACTTTAACCGTACTGATACGGTTAGTTATAATTACCAAGCACTGCTTTTTGCCTGCACCGCCGATGCTAATAACTGGATGCAGAACCGGTGGACAAAACTCACTGCCAATTACATTCCAATTAGGCTTAATGTGAATTACACTAACTATTTAAGTAGTTTTTACACTTATATAGTATCACAATAACCCAACGTTAGATTTCATGAATCAAAATTTCCATTAACCATAACCGGTTCAACGGGACTAAACCAGCTTCAGACCTAACGGAAACCTTATGGTAGTTGTTTCTGGCTCCGCTGCACTCATCCATTCGAGTCAACTGCCCGCTCCCAAGTAAACAAGCTTTAGACCCGTATTGACGGACCAAAACAAAGTTAAGGACTCACCAAGCCACATATCACTATAGTCGCGTCTACTGTGTCAAACTTAAAACATTTAGGAGGCAACAACTACATACTGACAGAAATGTTTCTAGCTATATTGTGTCAAACTTGGATGATTTCGCATTTTAGGTATGATACGTAGAGGCAACGGAAAGGCAAAACGTTTACAGTACGTTCAACTTACCAACTGCGAAGAGCAGCCCAACTGCAAAAACGCTGAGAAGGATTCTGTTCATTTTTAATGCAACTCTATTTCAAACCGGTCAGCTTCAGTAATCGAAAACGCTAAACTCCTGTCAAACAAACATGCAATTAGCTCTTGGGGTTATTTATAATACCTGACCCATCCCAAAGCTTCACCGCTAGCCAATAGATGTGGGAAGCTAAAAAGAAAAAATCCGAACGGAAAAGGGAGACCCAGTCCTTTAAATGGGGGAGGGGAATTATCTCGCAACCTGTAGCAATAGCTAAACCTTCATAACATTAATTTTAGTTCAGAGGGTTGTTTTTCCATCAGGAAATCAATCTGCACTCGCGCTGTGACTTGATCCACTGAGCTGTAAAAAGGTTTTGGAAAACCAAAACTTGGAGTAGTTAAAATTTAAGTTAGTAAAAGTGCATTAAGCTCGTACTTGTGATATCTTAAAATTAGGCAAATTGTCTGGAGTTTATGGATAAAACTATCAAAGTATTGGATGACAAAGACTAAGAAGTCTGGCAGTAAAATATTATTGAACGATTACGGTATAGTTACGGGTACAGTTATTTCCATCACTCAAACTCATATTTAAATAATATTAAAATAGATTAACCCTCTAATGCACACACATTTTGGTTTAAAAATAAAAAAAGTAAAAAATATATCATTCTATTTTTTTTAACAATCTGATGATTTAGCAAAATTAAAAAAAAAAAAACATTTGTATTGATTGGCAAGCACAATTCTAAGTAATTGAACTGAATTGAATTGGAAGCTTTGGAGTGGAGGGTCCCTAACTCCTCTTCTCATATTCATTGGAAATCCCTCCACTGGCCATTTAGAACGGGGGAGCTGGCTTGTAATACTTGTCAAGGAGCCTCCCCTCCAATCGGCGCTGAATCTCTTGTGCGGACTGTGGTAGCCTGCGGAAAAGAGACAGGTGGGTCGACGGAGACTGGTTGTACTTTCCCACCCTCACTTTGTCTGGTGGTGAGAGATGTGGTGATGAGCTAAAGTTCATTAGTACAATTGGTGATTCTAAAACCAAGAGAAAAATTAATATTTCAAGGAGTACAGCCTCATTTGTTTTAATTTAGACATATCACTGACATAACAATCCCGTTTGTAGAGCAGCCAGGCAGTCACTCCTGCCATGTCCAGGAAGTGGAACACCATGCCATGATACTCATTTCTGGATCTGATCTTGGTGTGCAGTACTCCTTTCATGTGCCGATTGTACCACAGCAGGACAGGGGGCTTGGACGACCATCGTTCTGCCTTAGCCCCATCTCTTGACCTCAGCGACTCTTGACCGTTCTCCAGCTTAGTCTCTCTGAAGGGTCACTGAATATCAGTGGATATGCTGGCAAACGAACTGAGTCCATCATTGTACAATACAGTCTTTTCTGCACAATATTGCCCTGAGGCAATAAAAAGAAAACATTTTAGAACACATAAAATAACAAAATATGTCAAAACCCTATAAAATGTTCTTTCTTTAAAGTACATTATTTACATTTAGCACTATATAAATATGGTAAATAATGAAGTTTATTTTCCGCTGCTTTCTGAAAGAGTGCCCCCTTCCCAATTTAAACATCATACCCACTTATCCACTTCATTAGATTGTTATATATTGGGGGGAGGTGGGGGATCAAAAAGGTTTTCGGTTGTCTGACGGGAATGGTGTGTAGAATAGGGTTAACGTATGTCGAAATAAAGTTTACTTTACTTCTTCAAAATCTTGCTTACTGAAGACACAGTTAATCCTCTTCTGTCGTAGTGGCATAACCCATTCTTGTGTGTACAGTGTACACTGTAGGACATCCTCATCGTTTCAGACCCGTAGAGGCGTTCTCAGGCTTTGAGGACTAATGGTCAGCTCCTCAGGGCCATTGTCAGCCCTGGAAGGACAACGTCCCTTCAAGGCCATCTATGCCTCTCCAAGGTTGACAATGTCTGTCTGAGGCTAAGAATCCCTCTACATGCCTAAGCCAGTAATCTGAGCCTGAGGATGTTTTAAAATGTATGCTGTGTGCGTGTGAAAATACTACCTACAAACTTTTTTTGAAACCGGAAAAGACATGCCTTTCCAACTCGTTCGTTTTTTTCCTCTTTAATTTAATTTCTACAATAATAAATACGAACTATAATATTTATAAATATTATACATAACATTTATAAGTTTAATAAACGAATCCATAAACGCATAAAACGCAGAAAGAAGGCTGTCCTTCCCCACACAAACACACAAAGAGTTCTGACTCTTAGACATGCCCCAGCACGTACGATGTTTCAGGCATTTGAGAAATCTATGGATTTCTCTCATAACACAAACAAGAATCAACTATTTGCCTCTGTGAAAATTTTACACATCCGTGTCTTTTTCATCCCATTTTGGATTTATCAGTATGATTATCATAATTCCGATAAATATTGATCCTATTTATCTGGTTACTACCCCCCTTAAGAAAAACAAATTTGAATCGTTATTATGGGATATCGTTAGAAAGGGGATATGCCTTCACAACTGTCCCTCCTATTCAGACCCAACACCATCAATACGAGAGCCCGTCATTAGCTTTTCGAGTAAAGTTGAGTTGTGAATTATAAAATTCCTTGTCAACATATTCTTGTAATGAGCTCCTTTGAGATTTCAACGATTGTCGCATGGTTGTTTCCACTACTGATGCGAAATTGTGTGAGGCTGATTTTTATGCTGGCATCTTGGTAAATATGGGTTCAAACCTGTCATATAGGTTGTGACTAGTGTTAAGGCGCATGATAGTGTCTGAGAGTTGCGAGGCGTGTTCTACAACGACTAGGAAAACTGTGACAAAACGATGCGGTGCGGTGTGTGGTTGGGTTGGATCGAGGTGGGGTTGGGGTGACTCAGGCGTGGGCGACTGCGACGCTCCTTGTGTCGTGCGGCGCGGAGAAAATTCAGACTGGGAACCTCGGTGAGACAAAAGACGAAGAGGCTGACGGAGGAAAGACGAACGACTTAGATTCCGTTTACATTCCACGTTACCCGTTGAGTGCAGCTTGTGATGTGCGTATGATACACTGTCAGGTACACATGCAAACGTCAAACAACCACACCTAAAGGGGAAAAAAACTAAACAAGCAAATATGAGTGTACACTAACTTCCCCATTAGGAAAACCAGGAGTGCGTGAGATGGAACCCCGCACTGTTGTTTTTTGTTGCTCTGAATGTGGCTTATTGTGTGTACCTAACGGAGAGAGGGCGAATACTCGCGTATAATGCTCCCATTCTATGTGTAACTCACACAGTCATGTGAAATGCGGCCTCGGCGACGCCCTGGGCTCCAGGATACTTGGCTCACCAACACCACTTCCTCCACTCCGTCTCTCTTATTCCTTAAAACTGCCTCGTTTTTCCCATTTCTACCTCTTTTTCTCTCCTAATTCACATTAAAAAACTGATTACTTGGCTTAGTTTGTGGATGAGGACGTGAGGAGACGGGAGGAAGGAATTTCCCTTACCTTTAACTGAAGCGCTCATTTTAGTGCCTTTTCATTTATGTTTTAACATCAGAATTGACAAGACCTCGTATTAATACTACAAGGAAGGAGCGTTCAAAATAAAAAATGCTTTATTTTAAAATTAAGTGTAAAACTAAATGAAATCAATCAATTCTTTTTTCACCAATTGTACTTCTCGGCTCCTACACCTCCAAACCAACGTTGGCAATGAAGGAAAAAATATATATTTTATTCTCTCTCTCAAAAATAAAATAAATAAAGATCTTAATTTCAAAGCAGACAGAGAAAATTACATGAACAGAAAACAATAAACATTTTAACCGTCAAACAAAGCG
Source organism: Hiodon tergisus (assembly GCA_025775045.1). NCBI lineage: Eukaryota > Metazoa > Chordata > Actinopteri > Hiodontiformes > Hiodontidae > Hiodon > Hiodon tergisus. The sequence continues at coordinate 21,089 of JAOVYW010040422.1, read as the reverse complement.
GCTGATACATACGCACGGACAGTGGAGCACAAGGACACGCCGTAATTTAGCTAGCATTTTGTTTATTCTAGGCTGCTAGCACTTAGCCTATGTCTGTCTAAATGCTATAAGTGCTGTAGACTTCATGGTTCTGTACAGCATTGGCTGTACATGGACGAAATCCGATAAATGGTCATTTCTGATTGGACGAAATATAAACTCACTGCAAACATAGTACCAGCAGAAATTACATGCTCACAATTTCAGATAATTCTGCACAAGGAATACAAAACTCTGCTGGATGCAAATGTTTTTTGATACCCAGATCTACGCACAAGATCTACCATTTTCAATTAACAGATAGGTGCAGTTTAATTTCAACAAATATTAATACTAAGTTGTTAACTTAAATGTGTAGTCGCTAACTAATGAGGTCACTAATCTGTCAGATGATATCACGCCCTCCTGTCCTAGTTCATTTTCCTATTAACTCAAGGCTGAGTTAATTTTTCCTGAGAATAAACTGGAAAGTTGTCTACATTAATAAAGAATTTTAAGTTAAATCAAATTTAAACATTTAAACTGCCTACAAGGACTGTTAAATTAGCGTAAGATTTATCGGACACAAAGTACAATTTATTAGTGTCGTTTTAAAATAAAATAAAAGATGACATACATTTAACCCTTCTATATGCCCCGTTTTCATAAAGCGTTTAGGTTCTACATTCACAACTGTAAAATCGTTGTAGTAGTTATTTTTCCTCAAGTTAATTGGTAAATTTAATAAAAAAATAAAAAAACTTTATGTATTGATTGAACTGGTCAAAGTTAAAAAAAATTATTTTTTTGATTTTTTAAATGATCTATCACAGAGTCTATTTGAAAAGTGTGTTTTTATACACACACACACACACACACACACACACACATATATATATATATATAACTATGACCAAAAAACCCAGCAGAACTTTAAAAAAAACAAAAACTGGTGTACAAACAATAGAGTTAAAACCTAAGCGTACATAGTACAGACAAACCCAAAGACGTAATAAAGATCAACAGCAGACCAAACAGCCCCCATACACACGCGTTACGCTGACACGCCCATGCAAAAATGTTCACAAAAACATGCATTATGAAGGCAAGTACAGACATGCGCAGAGTTCAGGCACTCTCAACTGGAAACAAATATGCAAAAAAGAAAACACTTTAAAAACCAACACGACACACAAACTCTTCACTGACGCTCGGTGGGCAATCCATGGAAAAAACCTGTGTGCAAAATTAATGTTTACTCTGGGTAGAGCCTCTATGAGCTATGATATGACCAGGCCCAATCCTCGTTCCACACCGAACCTTTCCAGTGCAACAGTTTTAATGTAGTCCTGGTCGGTCTACTTTAAATTTTTTGAATGTGTCGATTTTTATTCATTTTACATTGGGTACACTGGGTATTTAGACTTAATTATATTACATTTATGATAGTTATTAAACCAATATTACAGATCTTATATTTGTTTATCGAATGTCTACCGTGATATGAGCCCATAGCATAGTGTTTGACGCTAGAAAACGTGTGTAGCCAATAGTATTTTTATAAATTGTTTCCAGATTTCCAATAGTTATAATTACCCATGTATATACATAGTGAGAATTTAAAGGACTCTTGTGTTCGTTCTGTAGAAAACAATGGCACAACACAGGGAGGGCCATGGATTGCCCCTGTAGCCCCCACCACAGACATTGACAAAGAAACAAACCCACCTTCATCTGGATACCGCTCTCCGTCCAAGTTTAAAACCATGGCTCCAATCTTTAAGTCCTGCTCAACCTATAATGTAGCAAGTTCTCAGCTGTATCATTATTCCTGTTTGAAAGGTCTGCCTTGAGTATCAAATGTTTTAAGAGAATCTTTCTGCATTCATAAAGGTTTAATACTGGTTTAATAAAGGTCAATATTGTTCAAAAGTAAACTTGGGGAGTGTATAAAGTCCATCATTGAAAGAGCGGTCAAAGTTGAGGGAAAACCATCCCTAGTGTAGACCTCTGTTACCCCACTGTGGGAAAAATGTTGGTTGGCCTCCTTGTGTTAGTTTGAAATTGATAAACATTTCCATCGTGCTGGAAATAAAACAGAAAACCAAAACCAATCTGAAGCATGCCGCAGTCATACAAAGAGAAAGTTTATTGTAAATTCTGATTTCTGGTCGCTCTCACATTTGGGGGGGAAAACTATACCCAGAAATCACATTGTTTCACTGAAATCCTAACCTGCTCAGATGTCTAATCCCCCCCAAGTTAAAAAGGGAGAAAAGAAAAAAAACTAAAACAAACATAAGATACATGAACTACAAGCTTAAACTATTAAACGGAAAGTATCCTAAAACTTGATTTTTTAAATCTATATATACATTTTACATAAATAAGCCCATTAAAGAATGAACTACAGCACAGCAGTGAGAGGTTGTAGAGGACGTGACTGGCTTCTGTTTAGAACCGTACTACTGTCAAAACTGACTTGTCCAAATCTTTGCAAACGGAGACGCTAGGGGGAGGGCATTGTTGGCGAGACAGGCGTCAAAAAGCCCAACGTTGGCGTCACACAAGGCAGGTTGACCAAAGACCAGGCAGATAACTTGTTCGCCACACGTGACAAAACATTTTCATCCATAAACTGACCCAATACAGCGCGCGGTGTTCTTGAGTATTCCGCTGCAATAAATCAATTAATTAAAAGGACAGTCTTACAAATAAAAAATGACAATGGCAAGTCTATTCTCCCCCCCTAAATCTAAAAGCACAGGGGTTTCACATTTAGCCTCGAGCACAGACCATACTTTAAAGCGCACACAGAGCATGTACTGGTTTGATTGAGGCAGACTGTATTACACTGATCATCACCAGGGAAGCGGAGACTGTCATCTCAGTACGAAAGACTCGGATGGCCGTGTGCTCGTTTGAGAGAGAGAAAAAGACCGGATAGGACGTACTGGTGCTGTCTGCATGTTCACCACTCATTCTGCACCCGCCCTTTTCAATTGATACAATCTAAACCATACAACAGTGCATCACCGACAAAGCATTGATGTAGAGCTCAAGACTAGACACGTTCCACCCACAACCCTAAGCCCTCCCGTCCAGTCTTCCTCTCCCTCTCGAGTCCTAGCGGATGGCCTTGACCGGGCTCTTAAAGCTGGAGGCTGCCTGCAGCTGGAGCTGGTAAGCCATGGGATGGATCTTGAAACCATACAGCCTTAAAAAGAAAGGGGGAGAGAGAGAGAGAGAGAGAGGATGCTCATACGATCACAAAGTGACAAGGGATTTCTACTGTCCCGGTAAAGTGAGAATTAAACCGCGGGGAGAGGGGAAAAAAAAGAGGCACCCCAAGCACTACCTGAAGGATAAAACCCACCCTCGCTTTGCCACAGGGAGAATTTCCCCTTGTGTCTGCCTTACCAGTCAGAGTAGTTTCACTGTAACAATAACACCCACCTCGCGCTTGAGTACCAGAGACGGCGGAACCGATCTGGCTCTAAAGGAATTCAGTGGGCCTTACAGCGCTTCCCGATAACTCAACAACGCCAGAGCCAGTTTCTCTGCTGAAACTGATGATCTGTAAAGTAACCGGAGGTACTACATCTACAATCGCACACGACAGGGCGGCTGTGTGGTAGCGCTTAGATGGCAAAGCTGCGCGCTGACGGGTGCGGCAACCACAGCCGGTGGCGGGATTGACCAAAAAAAAAAAACACCGCCCGTGGACTCACGAGAGCTCGACTGACCTGGGCACAAACTGGTTGGCGGGCCGTTTGGGCCGGTACTCGGGGTGCACCATAAACAGCATGTGGGGGAACCCGGTGCCGAAGTAAGCCCCGTCGGTGTGGTGGTGCCGGGAGGATTTGGGGGTGTACACGTCCATGCACTTGGGGCAATACAGCTTCACCATGGCCTCGCCCGGGATGTCCGACAGTCCTGAAGGGAAGGGACAGAGTTCACACGGGGTCTACACATTCCTTCGGACTAATGGGGGCGGGGTGGTGGCCGTTAGCGCTGTTGACGCACACATTGAGAATAAGTTTAAGCACGAGCAAAATTACAAGATGCTTGGCTACTCTAGAAAAACGTTGGAACACTGTGGTAGCTCATTTTGACAAATTGAATTTTAACATAAAATGGTTGGCATTTTCGAGCATTCTAAAATTGATCCAGGTCATCAGCCATGTTCACAAGATATCGTGTTCAATATTCTAACTCACCCAAGGACCCTAGCATTCCTATAATGTAGCAAACGGTTACCGCGACTGGACAGGGGGTTCTACGTAACGACAGAGTTATGCACATGTCCGACTCACCAATTGGCAGCATTGGCTGGTTTTCACAATACACTCTGGGACAGTAGCCAAAGTCTCCCTGCTGGTATTTCTCCAACTGGAGGAGGGGGAGAGGTTATACCTTAAAATACGCACAGAATTGTAACTGCACACTTTGTGCTTCGATGCTTAAGAGAAACGCTGACCAGGAGGGTCTCGTTATCGACTGCGCACCAGTGACCGGGCCTCAGAAAAACCAGCTTTGCAAAGATTAGCCCCGCGACAGGGAGAAAACCAGAGACGAAGAGGTGGGGCAGGCTTACCATCTGTGCGATCCCGCGGTTTGTAAGGATGTAACGCGCGTGGATTAGCCCGTATAGCATCTCGGCTGCCTGTTCGATCAGGTCGCTCTGATTGGGGTTATCCTCCAGCTCCTCATCTAAGGGGCGGGGGGGATAATTAAAGTCACGTCCGAACAAAATATACCTACTCCATTTCTCGAACGCACAGCTCAAAAAAAAAAAGGGAAAACTGCCCATGTCCACGTGCAAAATGATTTTGCAAACGCAATGCAGAAGATTGCGTCACCAAGCAGAAAGAGGGCAGACTGTAAAATGTGTGTACTTTAGGTGTAATGCACAACACAAGACTTCCTCAAACAGTGCCACATTCACACTCCAATCTTGACCAAGCTGAAAATGTTGGCACGTTAAATAAAACAGGTAACACTGATTATGGAGAAACAAGTTAGAAAAAATTAAGTTGCTATGCTCTGCATTCAAGTGCTAGGGGAAGAGTTTTCATTGTCAATCGAAATAAATCGCATTTTCACAAAGTGCTTCTTTGTAATATGGCACCACAATCTGCCTAGGATTTCAGGAGTAAAAGGATTGCTTGGGTGATCCTGTTCTAAGATGGGAACTTCAATTATCAAGAAAATTGAATGTTTAACGTACAAAACACTGATGTAATTACTCTAAACACAGCAAAGGGTTGTACGATGTTATGGTAGATATTTGTAGCCATACATTGGTACACAGAGGCTTTGTACAAACTTTATAGTTGGACAAGCCCATACCGGACAGAGTATGGCTTAGCCCTTTGTCTAAAAGAAGAGAAGAAGAAAAGGAAAAAAAAAAGGGGAAAAAAGGGGGGGGAAAGGGGAAAAAAAAACACACACAAGTAGCTTTTTACATACCTGGCTCCAGGTCCAGGATCATGTCCAAAGCTTGGCGGTAGTGGGGCACCTGCTCGTTGAGCCCGGTGAGGTTAAACTTGTCCTGGATGTAGTCCTCGTCCACCTGACGTGGAAAGTGAACAGATCTCAGCCTGCCATGTACGGCTAGACACAGATTTACAGGTAAAGCGAGAAAGCTCTAGACCACAGGCATTGGCAGTGTCAGAGTGATCTCAGACGGGACAAAAACTCAGCTGGAGAGGTTCTGCACAACACATCACGGCGTTAAGAGCTGTGAACCGCTTAGGTCCACAAAAAACAGGACTATGTATGACCTGGAAGATACTTGTGAGGAAATCAATGTTGATTATGGATCCACAAGAACAAAGATTTTCCATTTTCAAACCGAGAAGTGCAGCGATTCCTAACCTAAGCCAATTACTGAATATGTATGAAAATGATAAGCAACTGCGGAGGTCATTGGCAATATCTGAAGGCTATACGCACGAACTGATAATCAACTTTTGCACACTGCAAATCAATCAAGAGTACAAGGCGGTAAAGTAAAGAGGCCAACTGACCTCACAGAAGAATTCGTTTCCTCTCAACCCACAGAACCAGGAGATCCACGACACTTCCTCGGAACTGCTCATCTTCGGTCTCCCTGAAACCCACGTGAACACTATTACGCCACGCTTGAAATAAGGCAAACCCGCAGTTTACCACTTACCTCGAGTCAACACAATTTCCTTCGAAAATGAAATGAATGCATGAAAACCAGAGACCACATTTTTTTTTGTATCGTTTGGTTTCCCGAGGGTCGCTGACGAAAATATATTAAAACATTGACTATAGTTCGTCAAGTGGGTTCGTCGGGTAAATGCTTTGTATTTTCACGCCACTTCTATCTCCAACTGGTTAGGAATCCTTAGCCAATGCGCCAATAAATACTGAACTATTTAGCTCTTAACTAATGAACTCACACATTCAACAGACTACAAACCGTACACACAAACTAACTACACGACGTGCATGAGCCTGGAAAGGAACTGGAAAATATTCGACTCTAGTTTTAGAAGCATTACAGCTTTGAGTGTGTTCAACATGGCGCGTTGGACAACCTAGGCCGCTATAGATTTCACCAACCTATTTCCGGGAGTTAATGCCTGCCTCGCATACCTAATTTGGAAAAAGCAGTAAAATTCAATTCTACTTACCACTTTTTATTTTTTTAAGCAAATTAACAGGGGACGAACGGTATTTTCTGACGGAAAGCCGGTAAACAAAACTACCCGGATCCAATATATGTAGTTGCTGCAGTACGAAAGGAAGAAGTCTCCCTTCTTCGTCGACATAATGACGTCTAATTTCTGAGACAAAAAGTCGAGTTGTAGGTGATGTAGTTCGAAAAACATACACCCCAGCTCCTGATGAATTTACGGCGACTGGATGTTATTCTTCTGACAGCCCCTTCTCATCACCGAAAAAATTATTCAAAAAATTGTTAAGTTGTTAATTGTGAAGGGAATTTGAGCTTGGATAAATATTGTAAATTTTCTTTTTCGAAACTAATTCCGTCTCAAAGAAAAAATGTAAGTTATATTTAGACACGATAAAATGGAAGACTGCAAAACTTTCTTGCATGTGATGAGTATAACTTTTTTTTATTCAAATGACTAATCTAGTACTTAATCAGGCGTTCATTAATTAAGCTTTGATAAGGTCTTATTATTATTATTATTATATACAGCGTACCACTAGTGTAAACGTTATTGGCGGTCATTCGGCACCTTTTCGAGCAGCCAACGAAATATTCCCCGTCTGTCCTAAGGTTCACCTGAAAACTGTTGTAAAAGCAAGGATAGTCAAAGACATGAACTTTTGGTGAACTATTGGTTGACATCTGCTAGCGCGCACTCCATCACATTTTCACCAGAGTAGAAATGAAAACATTTACACAAACACATTTTTCCATTAAAACAAAAATTTATTTAAGTTTTTCCTCTGTATAATTTTTATTATAAGACACTTCTCTGCTTGTACATTGCTCCCTTGAACTTAAAAAATGGCAACATTTGTGGGAATGTAAGTTGGGCTAAACAAACTTGGATACATATCAATATACAGACACGTGTGTATTATGGTTCCACCAAATAACCACGTTGAACCTCTCCAGGTACCTTACTAATGCTGGATATATTGTACAATCTTTGTGTATTTCAAAAAGAGGAATCTACTTTAAATTACCGTGGGGGGGGGGGGGGCATACAATACGAGGATATCAAATATGAGATACTTGAAGAGTTGGAGGTTTGAATGACTACACTCAGCTCCCATAGACCGGGCTCAAGACGTGGGACACGGGGGCAGTTCTACGGCTGTCAGACTTTCAGAAAGAGAAACCGCGCAGGCTGAACCCCGCCATGTTCATGCTTTGTACAAAATTGCGACGGTGCAAAAGAACAATACCCAATTCATTTGTTTTTTAGGATTTCTAATTATATATATATAAAAAAAACAACATCAGTTGATCTAAGAGTTCACGCCAGTTAGCCGTATGGAATTGTTCATTTGAAAACACATACACACACCTGAATGTATATACGTGAAAGCATAGTAGGAAAGAAATGGTAAAATTGTCCACATTTACTCCTTACATATTCTGTTAAAAGCATGTATAGAGATGCAGGCAAAACAGTCATGCCCCTCTCCCAAACCACATTACACATACAGACAATAGGAAACGCACACATACATACACACACACACTCTTGAATGCACCCACGTAGAAAACAAACCCCAACTTACAGAAGTGAAAACAAGGATCCACATAAAAAGAAATAAATGTTTACACTGTTTCAAACTGGATGTTGCCCTTTTTTGGACTCCAAAAAGCTATGGACAGAGTGTGGTGTGTTAGTGTCTGTGTGCGTGTCTCTCCGACATCCTGCAATTGTTACATCTCCTTTATGTTTGAAATGGATTTCTGAAGAAGCCGTCAGATTTCTTTCCAGAGATCTGTCTGGAAAATCTGTTGTAAATAGAGAATGTGAAACTTCACCACAGTTGCCATCCCTGCACAGTAGCTTTGAACTAAGACACGCGCTGACACCGAAGGTTAGACACAGTGGTCTTAATATATCAGCTTTGCAAAGTACTCACTCAAAGCTCCAAATTTCTGCCCCCTACACAAAGATGTAAGAGCAATTGTGAGAATGTCTACAGCACATTGCAGCTGCACATTCGAGCGTGGGTCACTACATTTTACTATAACTTCTGTGGAGTACATACAGTAATAGCACAATACTCAAAATGACCCATTTTGCCTCCCCGGGACCAGAATATGACACTAGCTGCACAAAGTAATCTTGCTCAATACATACAACAGACCTTCGGGCAGACATAAAATAAAGTACAATCAAAAAGTCCTCACCACTACAGGAGTGTTAACAGTGGGGGTTGGCCTACTCTAATAAGCAAAACTTTCTTCAAAAGAAAACTTCTCTATCAAAGGATTATTAATCTTAAATTAACATACAAGGTAAGTTAAGTGTTTACTTAAAACACTGACACCCATTTTTCACGCAAATTCTTTTGAGAAATACCTTCATTAGGAAAGGGAGAAAAAAAATTGTGAAGAAAAATTCTGTCCAGCAACACGGTAGTCAGATGTTTCTTTAAAAATAAGCACTTATAAATCGAGGTCAAGGTCATTTCTCATCACGTGGGTTTTTCTTTCAAGAATTTTTTCTTCTTTTTGCAGCGCAGTCAAACCACTGCATGTTCAAATACTCAGTTGGGTCAGAATCAGACTACAGTTCCAAAGAGAGCCATGGGGGACAAAGGGCTAGAATAGAGCAGGTTGAAAACCTCGACGTGGCCAAATTACTTAACAAGCAGCAGAACACTGACATTAGAAACTCAAATCAATGTGAGTGTGGGTGAACAGTAGCACTTCAAAAGGTTGGTAAGTTGGTAAATCACAGCAATTATAATGTACTCGTCAGAGACCAGAAAACATGAAAAAGGAGTCCGTATATTAAAAATAAAAACGGTTTTTCAATGGCCTGCTTTTTTGGGGTTAAAAAAAGCAACAAACCCCTAACATCTTCGAGGAGGGTGGTTGAAATGCAAAAATCGACAAATACAGGTGCAAAAAAAAACACAAAAACATACACGCAAAAGATGAGAAAGTAAATCTATTGTACAATTGTTCTTGTTAAAATATGCAACCCCCCCTCCCAAAGGAAATATGTAGAACCTCCCTTTTGAACAGCAACCCCAGCCCCAACTGGTATAAATATACAGATACATAAATATAAACATTAGCCTTCTCTTTAAGCGTCTGAACCAGAACCCTGTCAAGTCAATACTCCATACCACATGTTGAATTTATATCACTGGGTGTTCACAAGCCTACACTGTCGTATTGTGCTTGCACGTACAAATTTGTATGTTTGTTTCCGTCAAAAGACGCTTGCATTTAAAATAGGGGGGTGGGGGTAAAATCTGCAATACCCCGATTGAGAGGAGGGGGGACTGATTAACACGCAGAGCAGAGCGTGAGGGGAGCAGAGTATGGGTTCACCCTAGATGCCAGGAGAAATGGAGATGCGTTGAAAAAAGTGTGTGTGTCTGTGTGTGTGTGTGTGAGCGTTGTCTCCACATGAATGCTAAGTGTTGCCACATGCTCATATGTAAATGGATGGGCAATGGACAGTCAGAAAGGACTGAGCGAAAGGTGGGTGAGTTGCAGGGGGATAGAAAGGAGTGCATTTGTAATGTAAAAAAAAAAGTAATTTCACTTCCTATTTTTCGGGGAGGGCCAGTTGCCACGCCTGTCACCACGGTTACCGCCTCCATTGCCAGGGCCGCCTCCTCCACTGCCACCAGGTGGACCCCGAGGGCCTCTTCCCCCACCTCCTCCTCCACCTCCGCCACCTGCACTCACTCTTCGGTTCTGCCTTTCCATTCCCGGTCGCTGACTGGAAAAGCTTCTCTTGTTGGCCGCAGATTCTTTCGCAGTCATCTCTCGCTCCCCACCGCCTCCTCTTCCCGATGGGTGGTGATGGTGATGAGAAGGGTACGATCGCCCGCCTCCGCCCTCCCTCTCTCTGAACTCGGTGAAGTCGCTGCTCTCCGAAGCAGTCTCCCACTCTTCATTGGCCTGGTCCGAGTTCTGGTTGGAGACATCTGGTGATTTGGCGCCCCCTGGCGGATTGTGGTTGTGGTGGTGCTGCGGAGCACTGGCTGGGGTGTAGTGGTGGTGATGGTGGTGGTGGTGGTGACTGTTTAAATTTGGGTTAGCTCCCCCCAGGTGGCCACTATTGTTGTTGATGTTGGTACTTGCTGCCGTGTTGTGGTTTGCAGTGGGAGCTGCGATTGTGGAAGATGTCTTGGTAGCGCCGTCCGCTTCATGTAAAGAATTCTGGGGAGGCGAAGCAGGTCGCTGTGGCGGCGCTCCTCCCCCGTTAATCCGGGCGGCGTTCTCCCGTTCCTGCTTTAGCCGGCGGAACCGCGGCGGCTTGTCCTGCTGGTGCTGCGGGCGCCCGTGCCGGCGCCGGCGAGGCGGGCGCTCAAAGCCCCGGGACGGGAAGCCGCCGCGACCTTCGGGCGGGAGGAGAACGGCAGGGCCCGCAGAATTGGGAAGAGAGTTGGCTCCCGAGTTCCCATTCTCAGACGAGGTCTGGGGAGCCGATGGAGGAGCAGCGGGTGGGGAGGAGAGGGGAACATTGGCGTTTTGAGCTTGGGAGTGGCCCGAATCGGCTAATTTCTCTTTCTTCTCGCCGCCAACCCCTCGACTTGCGTCTTTAGGCGCGGAAGCCTGCAGGGGGGCCTGTTTTCGGACTGAAGATGAGGATTTGGACGCCCAGCCGTGAGAGGCGGAGCTAGATCCGGATCGATGACTGTTGGACATGCTTCCGGCCCCTCCACCTCGGCCTCGCCTGGACGGGACGCCCCTGGGGGTGAAGACCCGAGTCTGGGAGGTTCTAGGCTGCGCAGGGGTAGTAGATCCAACAGTAACGGCAGCGGTGGGAACCTCTGCGCCTCCCCCGCCATTCCTGGGCTGCTGCTTCCGGTCTTCCTTGTCGGACTGGGCTAGGTCGCTGGCCGCACTCTCGCTGCCCGTCTCGGATCCCCGCTGTCGCCTTCGCTTCGGGACCTCCTCGTACTCGGAGCCCTCGCTCCTAGTCTCGCTGCGGTTCCGGGCACGACCAGGGTTAGGGTGCCTTCCGCTACCCACCACCACCACTGCCTCCCCCTTGTAAAGGCTCGGATCCTGGGCGCCGGAGCCGTGAGGATGGCCGTGGTGGTAGTTGCTATTGGCCGCCGGTCGATAGTCCCGACTGCTCCGCCCTCCGGCTCGCCCACGGCTGCTGCTGCCGCCGACCCCGCCACCGCCGCTGCTCCCGGTGTACATGCCTCTGTACCCTCGGCCCCTCCCGTAGAACTCCCCTCCTCGGCCACGCCCGGCTCGGCTGCCCCTTGAGGGAGCCGGGTGGTGGTAAGAGCTGCCGCCTCCACCGCCACCCCGTTCGTAAGAGCGCTCCCTGTCCCGCCTGGAAGGGGGAACGGAGTACCCCGGGGCAGGAACCTGGGCGTCCCCGTCTTTGGATCCTTTGCCCAAGCCTCCCTGCGGTCTCTCTTTGCCTCCATTCCTGGGTTTGCTGACCTGCGCGGGATCGTCCTTAGTGGGCACAGCGGGGATTTGAGAGACTAAGGCAGGGTCTTGCTTGACTGACGGCTGGCTGCAGTCTTGTTCCTTATCTTTTCCAGCGCTCCCGGTGGTCTGATCCCCTCCGTCTCCCTCTCCCCCCTCCCTCTTCATTTCCCTAAGCACGGGTCTCTTAATAGGCCCCGCCCTCTTGTTGGCATTGCCAACTCCTGGCTGGGGGTTGAGTTTGTTTTCTGCCACCGGATTGGCTGGCTCCTCCCCGGCGCTACCACTCACTGCAGCGACCGACTTCCTGTTGTGGGAGGAAGCGCCGCCGTTTCCCGGTCGCGGCCCCCAGTGAGTCTCGGTCTTGTGCTCACGGCCGCGCTGGTTGGGTTTCGGGTGATGCGGATGATGCTGCTGGGCAGAGTGCTGGGAGGAAGGCGCGAGAGGAGAGTGGGTGTTGCCCGTCTTGTCTTGCTTCCTGCCGCTGTTGGCCCCCACGCTCAAGTCATGGTTGTGCTGGGGAGGCTGCAGGGAGGGCCTGCTGCTGTTGTCGTCTCGGGCAGACGAGGAGGACGAGGAAGAGGAGGAGCAGGAAGAGGAGAGGCAGGGCTGGTGAAGTGGAGGTGAGGGGTCGCCCTTTTTCAACTCCCCTGCCCTCTCCCTGCCATTCTCTGTTTTGTTGTGAGCGAGGAGGGGGAAATGAGATGCGTGAGGGTGATGGGGATTGTGGTGGTGGAGATGGGGATTATTCTCCAGGGGGGAGAGGTCGGCACGGCCGTTGCGCTCGTAGTGGTTGTGGGGAGCCCCCCAGATCTGCCCCTGTTGGCCCCCCCTGGGAAGCTCTTCCTGGTGGCCGAAGCCATGCAGGGATCCTCCGCTGTTACCCCTCAGCTGTTGGTGAGTGACCGTCCTGGACCCTCTCTCAGGGAAACCACCATAGTTAATCCTGCCCCCCATGAAGGACTGGGGGTGATGGCCGCCACTTCCACCTGATACCCCTCCCTGGGCACAGAGAGGCGGAGGAGTTGTCTGGTTCGACGAGCCGGAGGGTGAGCTGGGGGCGTGGCCAGGCTGAATAGGACCCGCCCCTCCCTCTCGCAGCCGAACAGGAGGAGTGTTACTCCTAGTTTTGGGGGAAAATAAAAATAAAATAAATATTTAACACTTGCTTCTATGTCTGCTTTGTTTATCCTACTTTTGGCACCACCTACCAACAGTCTGAACATGAGACAAGACAGAAGTCGGAGACTTTCAAAAGGTTTCTCTGCCAATTTCCATTACGCTAGTACTGGCCGCGTGCCCGCCCGTCAGCCGCCGTCTCCCCCCTAGTGTCCCCCACCCTTCTCACCTCAGTCCTTTGCCACTCTCCTCCTCCTCGTGCTGTTGCTTCTGCCTCAGGGGGGAGCTCAGGCCTCTGCCCTCGCTGGCCCCAGCGAAGACATCCGGCCCCCAGGCCAATTTGGGGTCCATGGGAGGAGTCCCGCGGTGCGGGTGAGGGGGCCCCGGGTGTGGCTGCTGCTGCTGCTGCTGCTGGCGTTCAAATGTTTCTGAGCCTGAGCCACCGGAATCAGAGCGTTCTCGACCCATC
>JAOVYW010040411.1:0-11201 GCA_025775045.1 Hiodon tergisus | reverse complement strand
GGATTACAGTGAAAACTAGTACAGTTTGTACAACTGCTGGACCAAGTCTTTTCACCCATCCCTTTCACCGGATTACATTGGGATGCAGCAAGGCATCTGTGTGCACAAGACACTCCTCAGCACTACAGGGCAGTGGGGATATCAGCTCTAATTGAATTCACTGACCCGGGCAAAGAGTGGATTTCAGTAAAGCGGGGCATCCAGACTACAAGCTCCCTAACTATTAGAGAGCGCTCACGAATGGCAGGCACAGAAGTACATTGCATGGAGCAGAAATCGGGACAACTCATTTTGTGCATTCCGTCCCAGCTAGAGGAGCAAAGAGTTAAAAATAAACAAACGTGTCAGAAAAGTAAAAACCAGACATAAATCCCTCTAACCTGTAATTCATGTTGTTTTTTGTTAAAACCCTTTTTAAATGTATTTATCACATCATGCTTTTCCTGTAGTGAGTCTGCTGGGGGCTTTTCAACTTGCCACTCTGTGAGGGTGTCAGGGGCTTAGCTGAGTCCAATTGCCGGTAAAGCGCTTGAATTTCCTTAACCTCCACCAGTACCTCCCGAGCCTGGCTCCAGGCAGACGCCGCCTCCTGTAACAGTCGCTCCGTCTCCACTCGGCTGCTCTCTAAGTCCGAGCCCTTGTGCTGGACATCGTCTTTGCCCTTGCGCTCCTGTAGCCGGACCTCAGCCAGCAGCTCCTGAGTCCTCTCCAGTTTTTGGGCGATAAGGTCCTGCAGGTGGTCGATGGGCTGGGGTGGCGAGGAGGGAACGGCTCTCTTTGACACCCTGGTTTCGGAGTGGGAGAGGATCTCCTCCATAGAGGCACAGCGGTTCTTCTCGGATGCTGTCGTCTTCTTGTTGGCCTGAGGGGTGTGGGCTTGGCCCTCAGGGGCCTGCCGGTCCCAGAAGGTCTCGCATTTCCGGGGAAGGCTCCCTGACTTGCCGACCGTCATCCTGGACGCAGGGCGTTTGGGGCTATCTGTGTTCCAGCGCTGGCCGTCCAGGCCGAGCTGTGCCACCGATTTGTCGAGGTCCACCCGGAAATTCTTCTCGCACACGTCCCGCTGCTCGGATGCGGAAGGGTCCTCCTCCTGAATCAGGTCCAGGGTCAGCATGCCATCCGACGTGGAAGTGGACGCCTGCAGACAGAGGAGGCCATTTTAGCAGAGCGGGGAGTAAATCCTGAAGCAATATCTGCTAATATTCGGCCAAGCATATTCGTCCTTTTATTGTGTCTGGAATGCTGTGATTTGGTAAGACCTACCACAGCCATGAGATGGCCTCGAGTGGGCAGACGGCGAGTATGGGGGATCTTTGCACGGTCACGCGTGGGATGGGCCAGAAGGCTCTCCTCTTCGACCGTGACCTGCAGAGAGATAGGGAGAGAGAGAAGGGGTTAAACAAAGGCATTGAGGAGACACGTGGATAGAAAGGGGGAACAGCCTGTCCCCGTGCTAGCCCTAGGGTGGATGTCTAACTAATTTTCGATCCAGCCATCGATTACTAACACGTTACGTGCCTGGACACATGGGCTGCATGTGAAAGTGTTACATAAGTTCCAAGGGATAAACAGGCACCAATCGTGAATTGTGGCTGTGCATATTAACTACTGCTCTGTGTCAGTGTTTAGTAGTGCCTGAAGACCAATCCGCTGGCCTGTACAAACTCCTCAAAGCCCTTAATGAGTGGGTATCTTGTTGCATCATGGTTAGCGCACTAACTTCTTTAGGTCTTATTTTGAACTGTCGTGGTAATGTACACCGTATGGCCATATTGGCATGATATGGCTACTGGTAACCTTTTACGGTCACGGTTCAGCAGCTCAATTCTCGTTACTTTGGTTGCCGTTCTTGATTTTGAACTGTATCTGTGGATAGGCATCTTTCACTGTTCTGTGATAGATTTAATTGTTGGTTAAAAGCACACGCTTTGATGTGCGTGAGTGGTCAGGGGAATTCAGAAGGGTGTCGTAGATATTAAAACAAGTGCCACGAACCCCAGAACCTTTTAAAGGATTTCATTTGATTCCAAAAAAATCCCAGTCCAGTTTTGGATATAATTCAAAATGGAGTTTAAAGTGATGTTTAGTTTGTGCTGTTGTAGGGCTATGCGGGACTTATTAATGCAGTAATCTTCTTAATCTTTAGATTTTTCAGATATTAAGGCTAGAACCCCAGCTCTGAGAAGGCACACAGACACCTTCTGTTAGGAAGCTTATTGAGTAAATGCACAACAATATGTTGTTTACTGAAAGTATGGGGCTGATAAAGTTAAGACACTAAAGCATTTTCCTCTGAGCTAAAAAACATGAGTCTGGTTTTCATTTTATTTAAAACCTACACATTAACATACTTTTTATCTGGAAATTGCATGCTGATTTGATGGACTTTACAAGGAATTTTACACTTCTATTAAGTAAATTTACAGTACTCTGCCAGCCTTAGACAGCCTCGATGATGTTGAGATCAGGGCTCTCTGGAGACCATACCATCTGTTGCAGAACTTGAATGTTGGGAAATCTAAACAATTTTTTTTCCTGCTGATACACTACTGCAGAAAAAATAAACACCAAAGACTACATTTATCTAAAGAAAAGCTAGCGCCTAAGACTTTTTCACAGGACTGAACAATTCAGTATTTTGTGAAAATAATGTCATTATGTCAGATGAGTTCTTATTATAATGAGATGATTTTACAATACAAACAAAAACTGATGCAACAATATTTTCCCAATGTAAAATATCAGTGGTATGTGTAAATGAAGAAAAAAAAAGAAAAAAAGAAAATGTTTAAATTTAATAAAATTCAGCCATCTGCAGTGCAATTTAATTGGACCGAAGATTAGGTTAGTGAAATTAAATATTTAAAATATCTGGGCTATTTACTGTGAGCAACTGGGAATTAAAGATGATTTAAAATATGCTAATCGTTTCATCTGTCAAACATTGAGCATTTAAAAATACATTCACCAATTAAGATTTCATTAATTGTATACCATGAGGACCCGTCAGATCGGATCAGAACCATTTGAGATGGCCATCAGAACATGAAAAAAATCTACATGACGCACAATGAACAAACCGTCAATGATCCGTCTGCTTTCGTATTGCAGGAGTTTTAGTCCATGTCGCCGGTACAAAAAAGTTACTGTACCTAGAACACTATCAATATAAATATCAGCTAATGTACTGGTGATATCCTGTCCCACGTCATACAGACATAAGTGCAAGTCACTGTATGCCAAAGAACCCCAAGTCGGAAGTTAAAGTCCACCAAAATCTCCGAACTATTGGGAAATGTTGCTAAATAGCCGTGAAATCCATGTGCTTTCGCAAGCTGGTACAGTTAACATTCAGCCCCAAGCTATAGTTTTGAAGAAAGCGAATAGACGGTGTAATTCATTCCCATTCTGTCTGGGCCATTTGAATGTATTTTACAGCTAAAACATCTACAAACACAGCTGTAAAACCGCTGTGTTTTTACATAAGGAATCCATACCCCCGAAAGAGATTTGTCATCGAAAAACTGCTTTGATGTTGAGTGGAATTAACTGTGTACTGAAATGTGCTGATAAACAAGGATGCAAAATTGGGAGTTGAAATTACGCAAATGAGGTTGTCAGGAAATCTGTTGATAAACACCACCAGGAATAAGTCAGGTGATCCAATGCATATTCTCCTGGGTGCAATCAGGAGAGTGACTTTGTTTTAGAGGGGAGGAGGATAGTGAGGATGAGGAGGTGAAAAGGGCGCCATACCTCATCCAGGATACGATTTTTGGCTCTCGTGATGGCTCCGTTCAGTGCGTTAATCCACGACTCCTTCTCCTCAGGACTGACAGCCAAGAACACCAGATTTGGGACCTGTGGTCGAGTGAGTTCCCAAAGTAAAAAAAAAAAAAACTTCAGTACCAGTCCTCTACAAACTAAAGTAGTCCACAGGCTTCAAGTGCTTGTTGGTTAATGATTCTGACACTTTCAATCCCTATCCACAGAGGCAAAAGCCGTCTTTAAATACCACCCCTCGTATTGGAAACACAGCCGTCAAAGGCACAACAGTCTTCTGAAGAAGCTGTGCAGTTGAGGAATGCCTAGAGTAACTAGTGTGTTCCCGTGAGAAATCTCACTGTTTTAGAGATACGAAAGCTAGCAACAGCATGGCCGCTAATGATGTGTAACCATGTAGGTTTCGCTTACATTTGTTGAAATGCTTGCTTTTTCTCGCAACTTCTAAATTTCGGCCGAATCTGGCCCAGGACTATTTCAGTGTACCATTTTGTGTTGGAGAGGAGGAGCAACTGACCTCCAGTGGCCTTTCTAGGTGAGACTACAGCTGCACGGACATGTGTGTGGAGGGTTAGCAGCACGTGGCTAAGGCTGCCACACATTCCCCTCAGGACAGGGAAGTTCCAGGCTTAATGCTTAAGCACCTGCTTCAGCAGGGGATTTCAGCAGATTGGTCCAGTTCCCATACTCATAAATGCAAAAAAAATTATTCACTTTCATAAGATGCTTGCAGCTAAGAGTTTTGCATGTTTTTCCTCTCTCTGCAATAATCTGGGGAGTCAATAGTGTCCTCATGCTTTAAATACTACACTTGCCGTATTACTACTGTACTGTTTGGTAAAATAATGAGTACACTGCTTTTCAGAAAGGGATGTTGTTTTAAAGCTTGAGTAGTTTGCGTGTGATTTAAAGGGAGTTCTTATTGAGAACAGCAACTCTGAAAGGCCCTTCGCCAGGATCAATGTATCTCAAAATTTTAATCATAGCCAGGATGACGGCATAATAGCCTCTTAAGCAACAGAGGCTGGGGTTAAAAAAAAAGATTCTCAGGCCCAATAAACTCACACCGTCAGAAACCATTATGGAACTAATGGAATGCCACGGCCTTTCCCCCTAGCAGTCACAAGAACACCCTGTCTCCGGTCTGGGGCGCAGAAAGGCGATTAGCAGGATCAGGTTTAATTCTTCGGGACAGGACAACAGTCGAGGCCAGGTCAGGGTTGTTTGCCTGCCGTCAGCTGCAGCCACTGGTGCGCCGCCCTTCCGCACAATCCTCCTGACTGCTCAATGACCGGCCCCCGGGCTTAAGCCCGGAAACCCGCAGCAGCCCCGTCTCCCCTCGCTGCCCCTAGCTTTAGCGTCCCTCCACCACTGTTGGCCCCGCTGCGGCGTGGGCCCGCTAGGCTCACCGTGTTCCCTGGCTGCCGGCAGCGCAGCAGGGTGAACTTGCTGTGGTTCTTCTTGCTGCGGCTCTTGGACTTGCGGAGCTCCTCTGACCTCTCGTAATCCGTCAGATCGAACACTTCCTGGATTTTCTTCTCATCCTTCACCTGTAGGTAAATAGGGCGACGGTTCACTTGGCTGCACAGACGCTAAAGCGAGATTTCAAAAGGCGATTTTGTGCACCTGCAGCCATTCAGCACGGACAGAGCTCAGTGGCACTCATTCTGCAATTACGACAGCCATTTCAAGAGGGTGGCATATGTCCGTGCAATCCTTCCATTGATAGGAGCTTTCCTTTTCTGAGTTTCACTATTAGTAGGCATACCCCCATTGGTCTAGTCCTGTACTTAGGGGGTGGGATGGTTTCAGATCGCCGCCATGGATACAACCCTTTGTATGTTGTCATCGTTTATTTCAGCAGCTGAAACTATATCAATTCTCACACAAAACAGAAATCTTTAAATACTCTCTTGCTTTTCAGTCCCTGACCATATTTTCTCTCTCTACTTTCCACCCTCTGTCTCTGGCATTCAAATGTATGTCACTTTTGTCACACCTATCACTAAAAAAAGAACTGGTGAGATATTAAAGATTAAAGATTAAAAATGTCTCAGACTTCCTGTTTTTAAGGTAGTGTGCGAGCACGATATTATAAATATATTTCATATTACAGGCTGTGGCCACACAGACAAGCGGTTAATCTCCACTGAGGAACCCAACAGCAAGAATCAAGAGTGGGCCCCCTGTGGCCATCCACTGTCAGCTGTCTATTAAACTACTTTATTATCCTATATATACTATGTGTCTATTAGCATGCTATTATCCTGGAGTTCTCTCAAATGCCTCTGGAATCAGAGAATCAATTTCAATTTATTTTCCTGGTTGGCTCTGGGTTTACTGTTTTGTTTTAAATTCTCTCCGAGCTATGCAATGTTTTCAGTGCTTTGTGAGAATTCAATTGTAAAAAATACAATTTGATGAATTGAATAAATTAGTAGTGACCCCGCCCCCATCCCACCCCTCCCCCTATTTACCTACCATAGGCAGACGAACTAACAACACACGATGACTGCTAATTGGATTAGGTTCACCGGCTTTGTCTGAGATCCGTCAATGCAATTCCATAAGGATCTGAGCCCAAGATCTGCCAAAACATGGCTATTTGGGTTATTCCCAGGCTTACTCTCTAACCCCTAATGCCAAAGCCCACAGTGCAGGGTGAAAACAGTCTTATGTGTTTTACAGCAACGTGGTTGAGCTTGGTTCCTCTGCGTCTCCTTCTCAATCTGCTCACAGGAGTGAAAGATCCCAGGATCCCAGTTCATGGGGCCTTCTCCGTTTCAGTGGAACAGAGTTCAATCTTTGAAAAACGGCTAATCGTGATCGCCTCGGTACTCTGCACTGTTACCTGGTATACCAAACAGAAATAGGCATATGCAATAACAAGGGACAAAGCTTAAACCATTGTGATGTATTGAATCTTAAAATCTGGTTTAAAGGTAAAATATCTGGTAATGATCAAAGATTATTCAAGAGGGCATGCATAAACACACACATGGACACATGTGTTGTGGCGCTTATTATTCTGTTGTTAATGTATCCATGGGGGCTTTTATTGAAGTGAGATCAGAATTAAAAAGGAATGCAAAAGCTCATACGCAGTATTAGTAGCGCAGTATTTCAACTAGGCAAGCATTTATAGGAGCCCAGAACAGCAAGAGCATCGGAAACCATTAAGGTCTCGCGTCCCAGCCACAACAAGCTGTCCCGTCCAAGCCACGTCCTGCAGCGACAATAATGTTAGGTGGTGGGTATCCCGAGACCAGAGAGCTCTCTGGTTGGAGGACAGTAATGAAAGATGGTAATGGAGGCTGGCATGGAACAGAAGGTCCATTCTCAGACACACACACACACACACACACTTCTGGTCCTCTCTGTGCTGACACACTGGCTTCAGGCTGCGTGAACGCCTTGTCCCATCCACACACTCTGTCAGGTCCCATCAGGGGGGCTGTGACCGCCAGTAACCCTGGGGTAAAATCTACCCACTACACCTTCAACACAACAAAACTGCACAGTTGGTGCCCCGCAATCGTGGTAGTTACACCATCCAGGAATTTCCTACGTTCAAAAATATAACTGACCTACAAACCTATATTCAGGGCATAGTCAGCTTGTAAATTAACTAACACTGACATACTAATTACTGATTTTATACTCATAATTTAAATTATTTTCCATGTAAAATAATTAACCCGTGCTCGTCCCTGGCATTATATCGAAGCAATAAGATTAATAATGCAAAAGTGAATTATTAAAACTTAAACCTGGGGCACTAAGAGCAGTTGTCTGTCCTAAAACAAAACACATGCATCAAAATAGTGCAAAGAAACATCTGAACTAGTTTCAGAAGGCACACTATGACCTACTCTGTCGTAACACACAGACCTCGCTTCACAGTGATCGATGCCAATTAGCTTCCGCTATCCGACGTGGGGGGCGTTCTATGGAAAAAGGATAGCGGTGTGGTCTAGAATGGGCCTGACCCAGTGGATGGCACTGTGCGGGGAACACAGAGGTCTGATGAGGTCTGAGACGACAGGAAACAGGCAGGGAGGGGAGGGGAAACAGTGTGGCCACCGTTTCATCCAGCGGCTGGGGCCTCGCCATTGCAACAAGACACAGCAACAATGACCTCTGCTGACGTCAACCGCTGGAACAAAACACTGCAGTGTCACCACAAAGGTCAGGAGGGCCTCCTACCAGATAAAACTCCATAGGAAATGGGTACCACAACTGGACGCATTGTAGCGAAGAGCGCTTGAACTGTGGAGGGTTTCATTGCGAGTGTCACCGAGTATCACACGTCTTAGCTGCTGCTGTATATTAGGGGTGCATCCATATAGATTTTTCAAGGCTGGTAAAAATACCTGTTTAATTTTTTTCCTCATGTATATAGGCTGATCCAGATGTCGATACCAATTTTTATTTATTATAGTTTGGTAAACATGCAACTAGGTACTGTAGAAACCCATCAATAGTGCACATCAGTAGGGTTCAGAGAAAAAGAATGAGCAACAACTTTTATCTGTTTTCAAAATAATAATATTTAGTTATTCTGCTCAGAATAAATTTGCTGTCACAATCCTTACAGCTGTTGACACATATTGTAGGCTTCTGCACACTAGACCGACCCGAATTTTCGGTCGTCTGCGCTACTAATAGTAAAACAAAATCTATTGGCATCTTGTCCTGTCAGTGTTGGTTTTTGTCGCACACCGAACAGACGTGAAACTGACACGACAGAATCGTGTCAGTGTCTTATCCGGTCGGTCCAGTTTATGGTGGCCTTTACTCAATGAAACGCATTGTTTTTATGGAATCCAGTATAGATTGATCAAAGTATTAGGGTGCTGCAAATCTGTAACCTTTATGCATTGCAAAACTAATATATAAACCAACATAAGATAAGCTGATTCAAACACTATTCATTGCAAATGAAATAAACTTAAAGAAAATTCAGCTTCAGTACAAAATATGTAAACTTCCAATTACTTCAGCAAATAAGATCATGTTCATATGTTAGTCCCTCCAATCAGTAATTAATTAAAATAACAAAATAACATCTGTCCATAAGACAAACATGCTATCAACACAAAACACAGTTTATGCATCACAATATCAGTTTAAAACCTTGGTCATGAAAATATGATTTCGCATTATTTACCTCAATCGGGCCAATTCTGATTGGTGGCCTATAAATCAATGCACCCCTACTGTATATCGTTTCTATATCAATTGCAACTTGTAGAGCAACGTAAAATAATATTTATCGGATGAATGATCAAATATAGAAAAGTAGACAGACACCACACCGGGAGCTGCATCTTAGAGACGCTAAAAGCTTTCTCCCTCTTTGTGCCTTCAAGCCACTTCACTTCCACCATTACCAAAAGGAGGTCTGACTAACCCCACACCAAAGCCTTCAAACCACTCTTTGCTCGGGGATCAGGAAACATCACACGCGGCACCTTGTCAAGGCGTTTAGGTCCTTTTTGTCTGAAAGGGGGGGGGGGGGGGGAGAGGTCGAGAGAGGCTGTTCCCAGCACACCCTCTGATCCAAATTCTACCTCACAGGTCAAAGAAAGAACAAAAAAGTCACGCCATGCTAATCTGAGCAAAAGATGTGTGGAGGAATCCTTGGGGATCTTTTCCATTGCACACCTGAGGTCCATCAATATTTCATCTCCTCACTGTTGTACATTAAGATTTAAGTAGGAGCGTCCTTTTTCAAGGCAAAACTTTCCAATTAGAAAAAGTACAGGAACAAAAGAGGTACCAAAATAGATATAAATCAAATATAAAAATTACATATCAAATTGCCGTTATTAATCTTTTAAACCACCAACATCATTGCTTCAACAATAGTCTAATACAAGATGTATCTTTCTGGAGGAACTAGCTAATGACTTGGAGATGACAGTGCCTTGTCTGACAGTCTCGCAGGATTAACAACATACCCTTTAATTGTTCATGCAAAAATAAATGGATGCTGAATTCTCTATTGTTCTACTGCAACGCCTTGTCTTATATGTCTTATATGCTGTAAATTATCCACACGACTGCAAAACTAACACTAAAAATGAAAATGCCATATTTCACAGGAGAAGAATTCCAGGGGAGAGCAAATGCCACAGTTTCAGGAACAATAATGCTTTGAATTATTGCACATACACACATCAGCTATAGGAGCCATTGCATGTAAAATAACAGGTTTCTATAGCACTGCTAGAGCAAGGTAAACTGCATATTTGAATTTAACGCTGAATCCAGATAGATGCATGGTTAAAAAAGTCTATGTAGCTATAGACATATCTTCATACTAATCTGAAACTCGTATGAAACTCTTGGCTGTAGTGAAGCACATTTTTTTGAAAAGCTGTCCACCTCTACGGATGTATGTTGGTCTATAAATAGATGTCGCATCTCGAGGAGAGAGAATGTAGTGATCTTCTTATTAAAGCTAAATGCTGTACCTTTCTCTCAGCCAATACGTGGAGAGCAAAGTCACGTGGGTGGTGGTATCATTGCTGCAAAAATAGCTTGACAACCAACACCAGCAACCCTGTTGCCTTCTCATCTTCTATCTCTGTCTTCTGGCAAGAGCGTTCGGCACAAACAAACGTTTGCAATGAAACAAGAACTTGCAGAGAGCACAGAGGCAGGTGGGGAGGAACGAGGGGCAAAAAAAACAACTGTCACACAGTACTGACAGCAGCATGTGTCTCTTTGCAAAACAGTGTGGTCAGGTCACCAAAATCCTCAGGTCAGGAAAAACTCTTGTCAGCCCACTGAACATACAACCACAAAGAGTTCACTTCCTCAATGTCTCTGTCTTCTTCCCTTCTCTAGAAGTATAAAGTGACCACAATTATCTGCTAGAAAAATGGGTTTTAGACAAAAGACAAAAATTCCCAAAAAGTTATTTAAACTTAATTCACGCCCAACACACAGTTTTAGTTGTTGGATTCCAAGATCAATATCACGTAGAAAGAGAAAATTATGTCCTCTGTCTGACCTGTGACGTCCAAGATGCCATATAAGTTTGACCGGTGCAAAGCGAACCCCACTCTTGACATGCCTATGATGTCCCCAAATCTTTTAGTATGAGCAGTCCTTTGTGCAGTAATCATCTTTCCCCAGTGTCCATAACTTGTGGAACAACCCTGCCCATCTGTAATTATATAATCACAAAAAACACGCCCAAATGCCTAGAGGACAGAGGAACAAGCCTTAAACATAGGACATTTTGAGCAGTACCTGACAGGCTAAAGCAGATTTAGTGGTTCTGGAGTGGAAAATAATACAGATCTGGACGAGGGAAAACAGAAACCTTGGAGCTTGCATGGGTCACGACAGACAGTGAGGACTTGTCTAAGGCACTGTCTGCAGGGGAACTTGACCCCCCCCCCCCC
>JAOVYW010040371.1:0-26608 GCA_025775045.1 Hiodon tergisus | reverse complement strand
ATTAAAGGATATATA
This sequence comes from Hiodon tergisus, assembly GCA_025775045.1. Classification (NCBI taxonomy): domain Eukaryota; kingdom Metazoa; phylum Chordata; class Actinopteri; order Hiodontiformes; family Hiodontidae; genus Hiodon; species Hiodon tergisus. The sequence goes on along the minus strand of JAOVYW010040371.1, from coordinate 26,593 downwards.
GATAAATTAAATATAGAAAGACTGAAAACAAGCGTGTGAACGTAGTAGAGCCGCAGTAGATCACGTTTGAAAAACAGATACATTATAATTGTAGTAGACAAATGCTATGAGAAGAGAACGGAACGGAGAAACGCAGCAAGCTAACAGGCTTGATTAAAAGCAGAGGAAAAATTATGCATTAGCGTACAAGTGCATAAGCATTCGCTGAAAACCACTACAGTGGTCCCAAACATTGGACATTTTCTGTCGTTTCCTCTTGCCTGTCTCTTCGCTTTGCTCACCTGAATTCTGAATACAGTGTGTCAGTAATAACCGTCCGTGTGAAACACGATTAATCTTGACATAAAGCTAGTGATTGTAATTAAAAATTTTGCCTCGATTATTTTTTGTAATGGAATTATTCGAGTTACTCGAGTAATCGTTTCAGCCCTACTTCAGTGCCCGATCGGGGACAGTAGCTTGCTGCATGAATGTAGCCGACTGCCTGCCAGATGCTCTTCCTTTCGTTTGAAAAGTCAACTGTTTTTTCGGCCTCTGCTGGGTGCTTTTGTTTCAAGTGACGTTGAAGTTTAGACAGTTTTAACATTTAAACTCGGTTGAGAGGATCTCAAGGCAGAGAACGAATTTGGGGCATGCATTGTCATACTTACGTGCAGCGGTAAATCCATACTTTGTGTAGGCTGCCTCATCCTTGCGAGTCTTACTTAGCCAGTTCTTAGGATTTTTTTGCAGCTGAGCTTTTGTCAGCTGGGCTGGTCGTCAGGTCTTTTTCTTTTCAAAAACCTTTCCATTTTTCTTGTTGCTAGATGCTAGCAAGCAAACTAGCTAGCTAGCTAGATACATTTCAGGTGCAGAACATTACCAGACCGTTAGCATTTTCCCTCGTCTTCGCTCAAATGTCCTAAGGCCCCCCTGGTGGCCCCCACTTTGAAAACCAAAGGTTTAACTACTGAAATTAACACGGCTCCTCATGAGACGCTTCAAAATAAAAGTCCCGCTGTTGTACTAGATATAATGCAGGCAGTATCTGACCTTAAACACTCAAAAAATATATCAAAATATGCATAAAATTGCGAACAAATTATGGAATTAATGATGTCAGTCTCATAGACTAGCTTTTGCAATTCTTTGATGATTAAATATTTTGCATCCTCCTATTCACTTACAATTGAGGGTGAGTTTGCTTTGTCTTACTTACTCAATCGTATAAGGCGTGCAATGGCTTTGATTGCCCTGTACCAAGACGAGAACTTGGACAACCGGTCTACAAGATCTTTACTTTCTCTTGTCTTTTTCTGACTTATGGGTCTCCCACTGTAAGTTCCTGATTCATCTGATGAGGTCAGTATTTCTTTGTCCCACAAGAATGAGGGACCAGAGAACCAGTTAGATGAGAGCAACTCATTTACTGTTTTTCCTCTGGAGGGTTTTTGTCTGTTGGAACATACAGCCTGCTTTGGCAGATTTTCTGGTCCCTATTGGCTACATATGTGTGAAAACGAAGGGCATCATCATTTAGGTACCCTAAGGCTACCTTTGAATCTGTCCAGAAAAACTCATCCACAATGGAGTCAAGTTCCTCTCTGAGCATACTACTTACTGTGACTGACGTGACAGCTGCAGTTAATTCTAAACCTTTGTAGGTGTAACACAGGCCTTGACAATGAGAAAAGCACAATTAATCTCTTTTTTCTCATTCATCATTCTCAGGTAGGAACATCAGAGAAATTATGTATTTCTGGTTTCACAACTCTACCAAACTCTGCAGGTAGGCAACATCGAGCTATCTCCAACTTTCCCAGATTGACTAAATCATTTTGCCATTTCTCCCACCATGGGCTTAGTTCAGGGGAGAGAGGATCATCCCAGCCTGTCTTTTGATTACACATTTATTGCAGGATTCTCTTGCCGTTGAGAACATATGGCGCTACGAAGCCCAAAGGGTCGTGTATGGTGGGTACAGTTGATAGAATGCTACGACATGTCACACATTGACCTTTCAATGAGATGTTGAATCTGAAGAAATCCCTATGCTCCAGGGAATTCCTAATGCTCTCTCTCTCTCTCTCATTTCTTTGAAGGTAAGATCTTTGTCTCAAGATTTACAGCACACTCTGAAGCTGGTATTCTTTGCAGTACAGTGTTGTTATTTGATATAAATTTATGAAGGCGAAGACCACCTTTTGCTTCAGCTCAAGTGCCTCGTTTACCAGCTGACTGGCCTTTCCCACTGTCTCTGTACTTGTGACACCATCATCAACATAAAAGTCTCTGGTGATGAACGGAGCACCTAATGGATGTGAGTGAATGTGCTCATTGGCCAGATGTTTTAGTCCATAGTTTGCACAACCAGGCGAAGATGCTTCCCTGAAAAGATGGACTCATCCAATAGTCCTGATGTATTTAATTTACCTCTCCGTTTTTCAACAACAAGAAACCAGGTAGTCATGGTCATTCTCTTGGACATGGAACTGGTGGAACATTATCTCTATGTCACACATAATGGCTATGGGATGTTTTCGGAACCTAACCTAATAACACCTATCAGATTGTTGATCATATCTGGTCCTGTTAGCAGATGTTCATTAAGACTTGCACCTTTGTACTTTGCCGAACAGTCAAACACAACGCACAGCTTGTCTGGCTTTTTTGGGTGGTAGATGCCATGATGAGGTTTGTACCAGTTTTCACCATGAGCTCCATCATCATTCACTGTTTCTACGTCACCTCTGTCAATGATGTCATTCATATATGTAATGTAATCCTCTTTATATTTCTCGTTTCTACAGAATTTCCTGCTTAAGTGACTGAGTCTGACTATAGCAAGCTATCTGTTGTCAGGTAAGTATAGTTGTTGTTTAAAAGGAAGGGGCATTTCATAATGTCCTTGAACATTTTACTTTATGCCCCCCTTTGTCTAAGAACATAAGATTGTCTTTAGAGACTACCATGTCTCTTGTGGTTATATCCTTGAAGTCTGATTCAAGTATGTGTATTGTATCCACAGGTGTGACAGATGCCAGCTCTTTTGTGGCAATTCTGTGACAAAGACTAGCTGCTAATCAGGCATCAAGGCCTGGTGTGGAGCAGCCTACGATACTCCATCCTTAGTCTGTTAAGACAGTGTAAGGTTAATCATCTTTGCCATGTATGACATGTCTGGGAGCAAGAATTCTGAGGCAATTGTAGTTGAGAAGAGGTGGTATCTTGTCTGTGATTGCTTTGAAATGACTCCAGTTCTTTTCAGTTTCCTGTGCGGGTATATGATCACAATTAACAGGAATACACTCTTTTGTATATGCAAGGGGGAGATTAATATGCACTGAGGAGTTGTACCCTCTCACACAAATACTGGATACTCTTTTGCTCTTTATGATCATATTGTCTCCAATCATGGTGGTAAGCTTTAGTTTTACTGGGTAAGTATCCTCCTGCAGTTCACTGCTCATTTCTTCATCAATGAAGGTAGTGTCACTCTGAGTGTCTAACAGAGCATAGACAAGCTGTTCCTTGGATGAGTTTTTAATAGATGACACCCATACAGGTACAATCATGGAGGTAGTGACTTCGCTTGTGACGTTAAGTGACATTGCAGCAGTAATTTCTCTTTCATGTGCATGGACTTTGCTGACTCTTTCCTTGTTTCCATTTTTACCGTAATTATAACCATGAAGATGAAACACACTTCACAGGTGTGGTGATAACGACACTTGATCTATAGCACAGTTTATTGTCTTTGACATATGCCCTTCAGTCTTCTAGTGACATTTCCATAAAATTAGGGCATTTACAGAGATGATGCTTCTCATCCTGACGAAGCATGCATAGGACTCTGAACTTTCCTTTGGCTGTCATTTGTCTATCACAATTCTCTGTGGTCTGAGTATTGAACAGAATGGATTTCTTTCTTTTAATTTCCTTCGGATTTCTTTTCTCAAGCGATGAATCGTGTGAATGAAGAGCATGTAAGGACGTGACAGGAATGCATAGTTTCTGCTTCTGTTGACAAAAACTTTGCAAAGTCCTGAAAGCTGGGAAACTCTGCCTTCCATAAGGGATATTGTAACTTGGCGGTTCCACTTTGAAGTTGCCCAGTCTAGAAGTTTCTGTACTAGCTTTTGGTTCGCCTCACAATTGTTTAGTATTTCCAAGCCTCAACATGAGGTATGGCTTGTAGGCAGGCATTTAGGAAGTCTGAAACGGTTCTCCGTCCTTCAGCATCTTTGTACTGTATTTTAGGCCACTTTAACAGTTTATCCCTGTATGCTCTTGGAAAGACAAAAGGTAGACTGTATCTTCGGTTGAGCTTGTTCCAAGCATCTTTGTAAGCCCCTTCGTCGTTTCGATAAAAGGTGCCCTCAAGACATTTCTGTGCTGGGCCACTAACGCTGCAGAGATGCTCTTTCTACTTATAAGAGACATGAATGAGGCTTTTCAATCAATAATATGAATTGGGTCACCATTGAATATTGTAGGTTCAGGTATTGGTAATCTGCTTGTGCAAAATACAACGTCACTAAGGGGTGATAACTGAACGAGATTGGATGGTTGATGTATCACAGTTTAGAGGACGATTCTTTAACTTTCATGTTCATTTTGTGTCGGCTGGCTATTGGTCTCGTTTTATTTCTTCATCATAGACTTTTACTCTGGCGTGAGCAACCTCTAAATCCTTTTCAGCCTGTTGCTGTTCTAACTCATACCTCTGAGTTTCTAGCTTTTTTATGAACTGTTCCTCCAAAGCTCTCATCTTTTCCTTTTGCATTATTTTGAATTCAGCTTCCTTCACAGCTAGTTCTGTGGCTGTGGCTGCGTCTGCTCGTTTGGTTGTTAAACAAGAGAACTCAGCCTGGTTGTCGACACTGGATTGTGAAGTGGTGGAACCATATATAGAACGAGTATATTTGCAACCATTCAATATTGTTGTAACAGTTCAAATAGACAGCCCTTTTCACATTCTGCATTAAACTCACCATCTACAGCTGTCAATCTTTCAAACACAAATTTTATGATTTCATCGGTCAGAGCTCCACGTGTGTCAATTTTACGTCTTATCTCAGCAACTGGTGCAACATGCTGCCTTATTTCAACGTAGACTTTTAATAATAATATTTGATAATATCTCACCTAAAAAGAACCACAATGTCAGTTCCAATCAGCTTTTCGTGTCCTCATTATCAAGAATTTAAGGACAGTATCGGTGAACCAATAAGAACTTGTGGAGTTCTTTATTCAGTGATCTCATAAAAATTGTCAAAAGCAAGAGACCTAAATAATTCGTTTTCAAAATAGTATTTTTTTCAAAGCTCTATAATTGCCTTCGCATTTCCGCAGCTATACAAATACATCTTTTCCAGATAAAGAAAGTTGAAAACCAGGTTCTTCTAGTCACAGTAAATGCCAATGTCATCATCTAAATACAAACCTACACATCATGATAAACTGAGCTTGGCCAAGTGCCTTTACTGCCAAAGCCAATCAAGAGTCCTGAGCAAACTCTAACCAAATTGAACTTTCAAAAATAATTATTTTAATATACAAGTTCTTATATAACTACATTTCCAAGGTTAGAAATGAATTGCCTGTTGTACAAGCTGTAAATAGTAACAATAATTAAATTAAAATATATAACAATATTATAACTATAAGTTCCAGTGTGTGGCCAGTGACACCATTAGCCTGACTCCCACTATAATTTATATTGCTTTAACATTACATTATTATATTTCAGTAAATTATTGTGTCACACACATAATTACTTGAAGTGCTTAGATTTGTAGCCGTTTCTTTCAGTTAAATATAGCCATGATTTGAAGCTTTGCTGCACTATGAACAATGTTTCATAGGTTGTACGTTTCAATCACTTACAAATTACTATCAACATTGTATTTTTAGATGCTGAAATCCATATCCTATGTAATAAATTTAGAAGTAAAGTTGAATTATTATTTTCAAAATTGAGTTCGTTTTAATATGATTCCATTTTTGAAATGCATTATTACAAAAAAAATATTGTAGGGCCCAGTATTACAAAATTTTAAAATATTCTATTAAATTAATTTTATGCCAACTGAGAATCTCTATATTATTAAACTGAAATGATGAGAGGTGAGAGAAAATACACAATAATTCCTGATTTTGGGGGAAAATAAATATAATAAACAGCAAGGAAAAAAATGGACAATTTATTTGAAATATCATTCATACCGGTTTCCACAAAAAAAAAAAAATACTTATAGCATGAATTAAATAATGTTTACATTTTACAGTTTGCTCCAGTACAAAATTAGCACCACCCCACCACCCCAAACTAAGTTGGTTTGAGAGGAAAAGGGCAGTGAGGGCAACAATACCCATTAAAATAACACTGTCAACTTAGGGATGCTTATACCAATAAAGGACCTAAAATATCATCATTAAAAGTTTAAAAATATAATTTTCCACACAAAGTGATCCTGCCAAAATGCGTGAATGCCCGAAACCAAACTTCATACATACATGAATGAACTGAATAAAATAAGAGCACTTCATCTCTCTCTCTCTCTCTCACACACACACAAAAAAACCCCAAAAAAACATATATATACATATATATCTATATATATATATATATATATATATATATATATATATTCACACTTACTCACGACATCTCAAGAAGGGCTCATAAGAAACATACTCTACTTTTGTGTACAAAATTTATTTTTTCTCTCCAATACCTATCATATCTACAGTTCACTGCAGTATTACCTTTCTTATGCATATAGGCACGCATACATGGACGACAGAAGGATCCAACAAGAGTGCATCACGCTGAAGTGCATAACATGGAATGGAATGGGTGAATGTTTAATAAGTGTTGGGTACATTTGTCAGTTAATTTGAATTTGCATTACTTCTCTGGATATACAGTTCAAATTGGTATTTGGGGAGAAAAAGGAATGGACCTGTTTACGATTTGCCAGGTAATTAGTAACCTTGAACAAACCTACAGTGTTAAAAGTGACATTTTGTACACATTGGCTAACTTAAAATTATTCTGTCTAAATAGAGCCCAGACAGTCAAGACAGAAAAATAAGTGTACTTCCCACTGTGTAAAAAAACTGCATTTCCATGATTTATCTGTGTTTCACAATTTGAGACAGACGTTTGTTGTACTGATTGATGGAAGTGGCTTTTTTCTTTCAGCAGTCAAAAGCCACTATAAGTACCGCAACTGAATTGAATAGTATTTAAATAGGAGGTAAAAACTGAGCGTATTAAGAAACATAATAACAATAATAAACACCCAGGATGATTGCTGATTTATGCCCACAAATTTAGGCAGTTAAATACAGTATAAAAACTAAGGTAATGAGCTAACAACAGTAAAACAATTTACTCAAAAAAGGGGATTAAAGCCTTTAAATAAGAAGTATGTATCCCTATTTAAGAATTCTCAGTACACACGTTTTTCATACTTGAAAAGTCAAACTTGGGAGTGCGAGGGGACATAAAAATAACCCTGTTTCTGATCAATGTATAAGCAAACATTTCCATATAAAACACAAGAATTAACATAATAAAGCTGTTCTAAAAAGCAATAGAGACATATCTTTAAATGCTGGGAGCAATTAATCTAAGGCAACCTTTAAACAATAGGAAAGTCACATATATGGTGGGAATGAGCATTACAATGCTTTACTGAACGTGTTCTTCCAAGTTGCTTTTTCCCAGAAATATTTATTACAGTCAATTATACTTTTTTTGCCCCCCCCCCCCCAACACACACACACACACACACACAATATTTTTCACTTTCAATACCCTTTTTAGATGTTTTTTTTAGATTTTTACAGATTTATTAACAAAGAAAAAAATATCTGAAACGGATGGATGTCAGCATTTTTTTTTTCTGGCTGCAATGTTGATTTAAATACAATTTACTCATCATTGCCAAATGTTAGCTTTACCGAATAAGACAACTAATAATAGTCTATATAACAGGTTTTATAGCAGGTGTGTATGTGTACAAAAATACAGTTTTGCATAAATACAATATGACCTATTACTGGTGTCTGGGGTAAAATCTAAGTCCACGAAGAATCTGACCTATTCATTCTGGAAGTGCAAAGTTATAAAATTTATTCAACAACAGAATACAGCATAAGAGCAGTTTATTTTGTAATCAACACGCATCAAAATGCTTACCTCATTGTTATTGTGACCACCTGGAGTTAGCAGAAGAGAATGTAAAAAAATAATTATATTCTTTGTTAAAGTAGTACGGTGGACAGTGAGCTACACGTATAGCCATTCAAAAAAAGGCCTCTGTTTAATTTAACTTTTTTTACAGAAAATTTACCGAATTTACAGATTATTAAAATTATATAAAAAGCTTTAAAGTCGCAATCATTTTACCAAAAGGTATATATTCAAATTAAAATCCATAGATGTCGATAACTACATTTTCATTAAATGGCTAATGAGAAACAAAGCTTACTCAATGGTTAATTTACTACTCAAACACTTGAAATTCTCATTTAATGAATTGGATATTCATGTTATAGTATCTGATGAACATAAATAGAAAATTAAATTGGAGCGGATCACCGAAACCACTTTTAGGGTTGTATGTATTGTGCTGAGAAATGAAATATGCCAATGTCAGAAAAAATCCTTTAACCAACCAGATACTGTAATTAAAATAGTTTAAAAAGACAACAACGTAAAATTGAATTTAGATTTCCTAACCAATGTTCACCTAAAAGGGCAATAAAGTGAAAAATACACACATTCCCAAACTTAAACACACGTAGTGGACAGAAACAATGGATACAAAATGTAAAGCATGGCGTTTATGAAAGTCTGTAATAGTAGGTGAAATAGGCAATATTTCACATTAGGTAGACACTTCAGTAACTAAAGACATGAAATCATTATCATATCACAGGGACGTCTTGTCAGCCTAAGGGAAAAAAGAAAACACGTCCCAATTGCAGGGCAATAGTAGGCCGAAGCAGAGTCCCAAAAATCCTAATCCATTGGTGTTCAGACTGCATGGGAAATCATAAAAGTGGTGGTGCAATTAATGTGTGTCCTAAGTATTCTTATTTACAGTCAGAAGAGTTCTTCACAGAGCAAGATACTGGCTGTACTATGTGAATATCAGCTGTTTTTGCAGGTGATGCATTGGTCTTCTAATACCATTGAAAAGAAAGGTTGAGAGAATGAATCACGTTACAATTCTAAGCAATCAGTTGTACACCATGCAACATTTATTCCCTGATTAGAAGGGCATCTTTTAGGACAACAATGCTTTGAACAAAAAAAGTTGTGTTATTACTTCTCGATTGGGAAAAATGTATTTCCTCGAGTAAATACATTTTTGGATTTAATGGGAAGTCATTTCCACTACCATCAACTGCAGTGAAAGCAAGACATAGTTGAGACAGAATAGTCTCTGTATCTGTGCTGTCTTTGAAGCAACCACACACCTGTAACCCACTGCTCCGCAATCTCAATGGGCCAAAAACACATACCTCACGATACTGTTAGCATTAAAAATATTTCTGTCCACTACTTGTGCATGAAGTTACATGCATACATAAAACAAAATACCGATAAAATGGTGTCTAACCTTGAGCTAATGTCAAATTGAGACAACCTGGCTGTTAGGAATCAAGACGGTAAAAGTTGCATTTTATTTAGCCTTTGTTCAAAAGCTATAATTTCGGAAAAGTGGAAGTGGCACGGCTGAATCAATGAGATGTAGACATACTTGATAACTGTCAGATAAAGGCTTCTTTTTTAAATAATGGGGTTTTAAAATATCCTCAGAAAAGTATGACAATAGTACTGGACACAATGTGCTGTACACCGGCCCTTGGTGCACAGCAAAAGTGTTTGCTCAGTCTTCATATGCATCTGTGCAGACAGACTGCTATCAAACCAAAACAAAAAATTCAATTTAAAAAAGTTATGTTGGAGCATTTCTAGCCTGAAGGGAGAAACTGGTGTGCAACCCCCTGCAGTGCATCAGGGGAAATGCATTTCAGTTGTGAACCCATTCAGGATGTCACCATTTCTTCAATTTCTCCATCCATTTTGCAGTTTAATAGTTCATGAAGGCCTCTATTAATACCTTCATACACACTTTACTCACACATATTGAAGCGTGCTTTCACAAGTTCTTAGTATTTATGTGTGTTTTGTAATGCTTGGTGAGGTGGTCACTCCTCATGAATCGCTTCTGACACTGTGTACACTCGAAGCGCTTATCTCCTGCAAGAATAGAAGGACACAGTTGATGACATTGCTTAATATAAGGACACACCATGTTTGCGCAGGTATTCAGGCCTTGCCATTCTTTGACAGACAGAATATGGTGCTGTAGTTTCAGAAGGGTTTGTACAATTGCATTTCACTCCAGGTCTGCAATGCCATAATTGTTAGATTTTCATTCTACATTTTAATGTTAACATCTGATACAAGTCTAATTCCGAACTGGAAAGATAGTATCTCAGTGTAAAAATACCACGTTCTGTGAAATTGACATGTTCTGGCATCTTGTAGTAAGCTGCTCACCTGTATGTGTCCTGGCGTGTCGCTGCAGTTCGTCACTACGAGTGAAACGCTTTCCACAGAAGACCCAGTTACATACAAAGGGCCGTTCCCCAGTGTGTAGACGCACATGCGCCCGCAACAGTGAGGTTTTGCGGAAGGTTTTTTCACAGCCAGGAATGTGGCAGATGTGCTTCTTCTTCCCCATTTCCCCAGGCCTGCAAGGGAACACACAATCTACATCAGGCACACACCACAGGCAACTGCTTCATGACCCCTTCTCATAAAGGCTTATGGAGACTCTTGCCTTTTCTCAGCATCCTTGCAGTTGGGGCAGGTACAGGCCATGCGCCGCTTCTTTTCACTTGGTTGTCCCTGGATCTCCAGTGCCAAGGCTTGCTCCATGTGCAGCTGATGACCTGTAGTGCCACTCACCGTACCTAACTGCAGGCCACTGCCTTGCACCGTCTGAACAGTAAGGTGCTGCTGGCCTGGAAGGGAGAGACACTTGCTAATACTAAGCATACTACTTTACATGGGCACTCATGTCTGCTAATGGAGATACCCTACGTTATCCTTTAATTAAACCTTTGTTTAACTTTGACACATTTAACAATGTGATGCGGTTTATGTGCAAATTTAAATATTTTACTGGCCTTCCAACTACACAAAACCATACCACGTCCTGGTTGAAAAAATTTATAAATTATATATTTTTTTAAGACACCAAATATATATTCCCTGTTGAGGCTCTTCTACTACACTGAAAATGTGCTTGGCACTGTCTGGAGTTCTATTCTGTTATTGCTTGCTGTTGTACTTATCATAAATGCCCACTGTCATTGATACAGTCTAGACCAGTAGGTTTTGAAAAACGTACTTGGCAGTAATTAGCATAAAGCTCTCTGTGGCTCTGGAGGTCCAGCCATCAGTTACTTGCTTAATTGCCTCTTCATACAATTTTGGCATCACATTTGTACAAAAGTGTGGTCTAAATGAAAAATAGCATTTGGTCACACAGATGTCAACACCCGAGCGGTGTTTTCGGATTTAAGATTTGTTTTGACTGTCCGCTTCCATTTACATCGCTAATGGGAAAACAAATATTTTGCAATACACCAGATTTATAAGTCCTATTCAATGTTTTCTTGCCTAGCCAACCAAATAAGTTTGACATCACTGTACTGCATGTTTTAAAGGTTTGATAGCAATAAGACAAAATCAAGCTATATATGTAGGTGGTTTTTTTTAAATATATGTCCAGACACTCCTTATAAGACATTACCTTTGTATGCTGTATCTAGCTGTTCATATTTTTGATAAAGTCCCTGTCGTGGTGAGGGTCAGTAACATTCTCTGTTTACGATAGCCCACAGATTAGTTTGAGTTTTTTGCAATTGAAAGCCTGTCATTAAACAGTCAGCTACTCTCCCTTATTTATTAAAACATCATTTGCTTCAATGCATAGCAGAATTTTGTCCTTACTAAAATTCTAGCCAAATATGACAAGCAAATTTATACAGATTGGCTATTTAAATAATTGCGCTTTTTTAGCCTAGACATTCAAGACTGCATTGTTGACCTCATACTGTTTCCAAGCCAATAAACAAGGACAGCTCTTAAAATTAAGCATGCTGCTGTGCAACCAAGCCAATATTGTTATTTATTGTCATGACAATTTAAGTAAGACAATATGTACAATCTAGCTACGGCCAAATATTTTAACATACTCGACAGTTATAAAAGGAAAACAAATAAAAAAGAACCATGGCGCACCATGGTGTATCATGTAACAAAACATTGTAAGGAGCAGTCCAGCACAAATATACGACCCAAAGAGCCAGTGTAAATACATTTTGCAGATTGTGTAAATAAAATCACTATATAATGCAATGTTATTAAAGTCTATGGGTTAGTAATTTTCCATCTGCGTTTGAACATTCGCTAGACCTAGACTGTATTGGCTAACTAAAACAAAGTTGAACTGATGTTAGTTATTCAGCTAGATACTAGATACTGTTGCAACATACATAATAACCTTACCCCCAGCATTTGTGATGGTAACCGGAACTCCTTGCACTTGCACCCCATTGATACTGATGGTCTGCACAGCTTGCGCTGCTGAGGAAAGCTGTGCTGCATTTAGTGCAATCAGGCCCCCTGCCGGAGCAATTTTAGGGAAGGTCCGCTCCTTACGACCCCCAGTCAGTACCCTTTTGCAAACCCCAGTGGATGGCAGGCTGACTGTGCTGGAGCTTGTGGAAGGCACTGCTGTGGATGCTGTGGTCTCTTGCAGCTGTACTGTCTGCCACTCCCCCGATGCTGTCTTAATTAAGACCTGAATAACAATTAAAACAATTTAAACAGTATGTTGATGCTCTTAGAAAAGTAACTTCTCCCCCGTGTTCCCCCAAAACATCAGTACACATTAAACCGAGCTGCTGCTTTTGTTCATTACTGAACAAACATCCACAATTTCAAGCATCAAACAAGAAGATAATTTGACTATATTTCAACAATTTTCCCGGCATCAGGAAAGTAAATGAAAGCATAAGATCATTATTGTTTTTAACTGTGTATAGGTTAGGCCTTGTTGGCATACTCATGGAAGAAAGTAAATACCTGGGTAGACTCTGCAGAGGCCACCTGCAGACTTGGAGCTGAATGTCTCTGTGGGACGGGAGGCAGTGTGGCAGAGGCAGCTTGCACTACTTTGAGTGCCTGAGAGGGGATTTGTACTACTTGATGATCAGGCTTCTGCTGGACCAGCTGAACCTGTTGTACCACAGCTGGCTGATTTGAGCCTTGGCTTTGCACAATCAAGAGGTTGTTTCCTGCCTGGTATCACAAATTGAAGCATAGTCATTGCTGGCAAATATACACAAAAATATTTTTTTAAACAGTTAGCACAAAACACTGACTCTATGACATGGATCACGCAGTCAAGATTCTGCACAGGCCTCACTAGGCTGACACGAAATTCTGCAACAAATGTTTGTTTGTGATCCCCTTGAACACAAAAGAACAGTGGATAGTAGTACACTATAGGCCAGACCAAATCAAACCCACGCTCTAGCTCAAGATAAACTTTCGCTACTTTACTGCAATTTATTCAATCCTGCAACCAAATCTAACTTTTCTCAGTCCATGAACAAGGCGGGCACGGGTTTAGTTTGTTTTGAAAGCAAATGTAAGAGGGCACAATACAGCAGCTGTCAACCAATCACAGCTTACGTTCCCAAATGTTAAATAAGACAAAGAAACAAGCAATTCAATTCGCACAATCCACATGAAATAAGGTAATGAAACCATTCTCAACAATACTAACCCTAGTATGCAAGAATATATCATTACTTTACTAATTATTGATAGTTTTTTCATTTATATGTATTCTGTAAACTGTTGTTTTCTTTAGTTTGTTCAGTATATTTTATAAGTTATATCCAAGTTTACGTCAGAAAATATATGTATATCACAAACAAATATTAACAAAAAAAGGTAAAATACACTTAATCTTAGGGAGAAAAACAACTATCAATTGTAGTATTCTAATACTACTGGGATTGGTATTTATTGTAATATTAATTACAATAAATATTTATTTATGCGCGCCAGGGTTAAACTGTTGACAGTAGTTTGCTTACCATCTGTTATGCTTATGTTTTGAGAGATGATATCAAGCAGCTCTCCAGGACCAAGGTGGGCTACCCTGCTGCAGCTCGTGTACCGGCATGTGCAGCTGTTGGTGCACGTATCACTTTCCCCTATCTGTTTGACCTCTGCATGTTACAGTGTTATTGTCCTTTTAATTTGACGTGCGTATTGTTAACATATGCAAGGATTATTCAAGTATTAAAATTAGGCCTGTGATGGTACCCATGTTAGCGTCAATCACACGGTTATGAGACTGAAAATAAAAGACTGTCAAAATCTATTTAAGACATTGATTTTAGAATAAAAAAATAAAACTACTTTCATATAGGTATAATTTGCGCAATAGCGTAATGTTTTGCTTACTTAATCCATATATCTACTAGACTCAAAGAGTGCATGTTGAAAGGGACGCTACCTCTGCCTCATCCCCCTTTTAGCGTTTCAATTAGATGCTCTCACTTCCGGAGCAAAGACTGAACTACTTTTATGTTAAATATATTAAAAGACACAGGAATAATGAGCTTTTTGGGCATGATTTTTCTTTTTTATCTGTTATCTGGTTAATGTTTGTGTGTTTTTTTTTTTAAACATCTGGTAACATTATGCTACAATACATTTTTCAGTAGCCTATCATTGACCCATTATGCGCAGTTTTTAATCTGGCAAAGATAAAACGGGTAAAACTGCTCCTTAACCCCTTGACGCCGAGCCGCTCTAATTTCGGTATTAAAGTGCCGATTTCCGCATCATAAAAATAGATGTCTCACAACAAAACTATGCCGTCGGGGAAACAAATTTATGTTTCCGGGGCTTACCAACGAATAAGGGTAGATAGCTAGCCAAAAAATCTGGTTTCCCTACGTGCAATTTTGTCACTAATACCTGTCAAAATAACACAACTACTATCATTGGAAAGAGCTACTTAAGCACTTTTAAAATATGTATTCATTTTAAAATTCTGATGTAAGATTTCCAAACTACAAGCACTTGAAAGAAAACTGGTCATATTCTTCCCAAATATGGACATTCTATCCTAGGCGTCAAGAGGTTAAACTAAAATACATTAACTCTGCAGTTTCACATTTCCTGAGGTCCGGCAGTGATCGGAAGAAGAGAAGTTACAATATGTGTTATTGCATAAAAACAAAATAATTTAATACGTCTCAAATTTATTATCACAAACATGTTAGTCACTTTAGAAATGTGAAATGCAGTTGTAAAACGGCTGATCGATTTGTCATGCATGTGTCTTGGTAAAAGGAATAATTTACTTAATTTATTTAAATATAGGTTAGAAATTTAATGAAGTATTATTGGTTGTTTGTAACACAATGCTAAGATTTCAGTAATGTTTCACCTTTTTAAAGTAAAAAAATGTGGTTTACCTAAAACATTAATTTAATTATACTGTTTTATAAATATCGACTTAAAGATTAGTGTTGTGTCAGTCCCAGTCAGGCATGGTTTTTCAACATAGTTACATATTTTATCAGTAACCTATCATTTTAAGTCTACAAATACACTGGGGGCAAAAAGTTTGGAATAATGTACAGATCTTCCTGTTTCGGAAGGAAATTGGTACTTCAATTTGTGGCATTCAACTGATCAAAGTAAAGTCAGGACATTACTGATGTAAAAAACGGCAACATCACTATTTAAAAAAAAGTATTTTTTTAATCAAATCTAGACAGACCCAATTTCCAGAACTCATCACTCCAACACCTTATCCTTGAGTAATCATGCTAAATTGGAACTAGAAAATAATTTGCATCAAACACAGCTAAAAAGCTATTTAGTTTTTAAAATTAAGCCTAACATTGTCTTTGTGTTTGTTTTTGATACGCCACAGCAATAGACTAGCATGTCTTAAGGTGAATATTAGGTCAAAAATGGGGAAAAATAAATAGATTTCTCTATAAAGTCAATCATTGTTTTGAGGAATGAAGGCTATACAATGCTTGAAATTGCCCAAAAAAATGAAGATTTCATACAAAGGTGTACACTACAGTTTTCAAAGACAAAGGACAACTGGCTCTAACAATGACAGAAAGATGTGGATGGCCAAGATGTACAGCCGTGGCCAAAAGTATTGGCAGTGACATAAATTTTGTGTTTTGCAAAGTTTTCTGCTTCAGTATTTGTAATTATTTTTTCATATGTTTCTATGGTATACTGGAAAACAATGATAAGCATTTCATAAGTTTTAAAGGCTTTTATTGGCAAAAACATTCAATATATGCAAAGAGACAATTTACATATTAATGTGTTGACCTTTGTTCTTCATAACCCCCCAATTCGCTCTGGCATGCTAGATATCAGCTTCTGGGCCAAATCCTGATGTCAAATCCCAATTCTCCAGATGTCCCAAACAGTCGGAAGGGGGCTTCATCGGCGAAAATAACTTTGCACCAGTCTTCTGCTGTCCAATCCTTGTACTTCCTGCAGAATTTCAGTCTGTCCTTTATTTTTTTCTTGAAGAGAAGTGGCTTCTTTGCTGCCCTTCTTGACACCAGGCCGTTGTCCAAAAGTCTTCGCCTCACTGTGCGTGCATATACACTGCCAATACTGAGCAAGCTCTGCACTGGTGGTGACAATTCTGTAGCTGACTCCTCAGGAGGAGACGGTCCTGGCGCTTGCTGGACACTCTGGGATGTCCTGAAGCCTTCTTCACTGCAGTTGAACCGCTCTCCTTGAAGTTCTTGATGATCCGGTATCAATGGTTGTTTCAGGTGCAATATTCTTTGCAGCAATTTACTTGCATGTGAGGCCATTTTCATGCAAGGCGATGATGGCTGCACGTATTTCTTTGGAGGTAACCATTGTCAACAAGAACACAATGATTGGAAGCACTTCTTCCCTCCTTTTATAGCAATCAATCTGCTCTTATAATCCAATCAGAATGATAGAGTGATTTCACATGACTAGTACTCGTTCACACTTTCCCAGATCCAGGTGATATGATGTGAAATGCCAAAAACCAGTTAAAGGGCCCAAAACCAGTGAAAGTTGGGTTTTTGTGATAAAGTTCATTTTTTTGGCCAATTAAGCTTTTTGGACTTATTTGAAATCCATCCAATCACTCTGCACAATAATCTAGAAACAATGTGAATCAACACCACAACAACTGAAGCAGCAAACTTTGCAAAACACTAAATTTATGTCACTCCCAATACCTTTGGCCACGACTATAGAACTAAACAAGAGGATAAGTACTTCAGAGTCTCTAGTTAGAGAAACAGATGCCTCCATGTCCTCTGCTGACAGCTTAATTGAATTCTACCCGCTCAACACCAGTTCCATGTACAACAGTAAAAATAAGACTCAGGGGTGCAGGCTTTATGAGAATAATTGAAAAGATTAGAGTGGGCAAAGAAACACAGACATTGGACAACAGATAATTGGAGTGTTATAGACCAATGAATGAAGTTTTTGTCTCAAACGGGGCAATGTATCTGAGACGAAGGGTGAACAAAAAGATGTTGGAGGAATGCTTAACACAATCAGTCCAGCATGGTGGAGGAAATGAAATGGTAAGGGGGTGCTTTGATGCTGTAAAAGTTGGAGATTTATATAGAATGCAAGGAACCCTAAACAAGGAAGAATATCATTCCATTCTCCATGCCATGCCATCCCCTGTGGTCAGAAGCTAATGGGGGCCCATTTTTATAATGCAGCAGGATAATGACCCTAAGCATACTTCTATGTTAACCACTTGTGGATGAAGCAATCCTCAGGAGTACTGACGGTGATAGACTGGCCGGCACAGTCGCCTGCTCTTAACCCCATTGAGCTTTTGTTGGATCAGCTAGACTGTAAGGTACGTGAGAAGTGCCCGACAAGCCAGCCACATCTATGGCAAGTGAAAGGAAGCGCGGGGTGAAATGTCACCTGAGCTAGAATGCCAGCTAGAATGCCAAGGATCTGCAAAGCTGCATGCAGAGGATTTTTTGATGAGAACTCTTTGAAGTAGTTTAATTTACTATCGACTATAGATTGTGATCATTTGAATGCCACTTTGGTGAATAAAAGTACCAATTACTTTCCATAAGAGCAAAATATGTACATTATTCCAAACTTGTGTATATCCTAACTGTGAGGCAGTTTCTTGTGGTGTGTCTTTGACTCTTTGTTCAAAATTTCTTCAAATTCATTCGTGTATTTTTTTCTTCCTGTAAATGTTTCTTCAGGTTGCTGAGACATGATTACGAGCACAGTTTGTAAATGCAAACATTAGGTGCGCTGGCAGCCACTTTCATGAATGATGCCTGCATTCTAGTACTTATTCTATCAGCCCTTAAAATAAATAATTTAATTTACTTTAAGAGTCTAGTTAAGGCAAGCCCCAAGTTTGTTTATATTTATTTAGGGGCTTATCTGAATGTTTCCGATTGGTTATTTTGCTTTTCTTACACAGGAATACATGGTCCTGTGAGAGATAGCTATGCAAGTTATTGCTTGCAATCTTCATATTTGGTCGGATGACAACAGTCCATTCCCTCTCCTCTACCCATATGCAATTAGTCTTTTTTTAAGGGATAAAATTGATTGATTTGGTCCTGCATTACTACCCAAGTAATTTGTCTAGCGTTTTAGTCCCAGGTAAGGTTTCTATTTAGATTTTTACTTTGATCTGATCTTGAATATATTGTGAATATCTGGTCTATTACGCTAAGTACATGTAATTTGAGGACTTCAATTACAATCATTACAATTCAAACGCTATATCAGAAAAACCAAAATCCAGCCAAAACCACATCCCAACTTAAAATAATTTTTGTATTTTAATTCTGATGATCAAAAGATTTGGAGCAGTCAACATGGATTCTACTTACAGTCGATGTGGATATGGAATTTTCAGTTCAATAGAATAAATCAAATTTAAAAAAATTCCATTGTGCAAAACATTTGCTATGCTTTGTTTGTATAGGTTTAGTAAACTAAGGGTTACTGGACTGATCTGTTTAAGCCATGCCTTTCAATCATACCCTACCCTATCCTGTGCACACATAAACTAACACATTTCATGTACATAACTGTATAGTAAAAGGTATTTTCCTGTGGAGCATTAATGTATTAAAAAATATCTAACAATAAAAAAAAATACTATAAAAAACAAAAATCTTTAACAACGGTATTTATGCCTGACGAAACAAAATGGAGAACCCATGACATTGGTTTTAATGTAGGGGTGGGTGATAAACTTGTGTCAAAGGGAATATCGGTATAACCTTATGCCATGATATGAATTCTAGCATATTGAGAATACTTTTTTTTTTTTTTTAACAATGAATAAATCAATTTTTATCAAGAAAATGAATAAACTACTCAGAAAAATTGGTTGATATGGATCTTATTGTTACGTAAGCGCAGCCTGCTGACTGCTATTTATAGAAACTAACAAATGCAGGTCTGGAGGGGAGATAGCTAGTCTGTTCTCTGTTTTTCGATTAACACCCAAGGCTAGTTAGCTACTTCCATAGTAAATTTTGTAGCATTAGCACTATCAAAACTGCTGGAAAGCTAATCAGCCAGAATTGCAAGGAAAACACTTACGTAAATTAGTGGCAAAATGATGCTATAGATTTTGCTGAATTAAAAACAGACTCCAACAAAAGGAAAGGGACCACAACTGTACACAGAGCGTCTTTACCTCTATTACACAATGTAAGTAGTTCCCACTTTTTGCAACTCAAAATATATATACACATTATATAATTCAGCTAATTAAAAAATAAATAATAGTTTGCAGTCAAACCAAAATCTTTTTAAATTTTCATTGAAATGCTGGAAATGGTTGTATATATAGTTGAAAAAAACTACTGGTTGAACAATTTTAAAATGAGTTAATCGGTTGAGCAAAACCAACATTTCTATATGAATGCTGATTCCAATTGTAGCAGTGGCGTACTGGCTCGACAATGTCTTCACCCAAAATTCTACTTTTAGCAAATGACTACCAGGCCTACATAGCTTACTTGTAAGAAGATAACAAAAAAACATTACATTGCCAGACAACCAAACAGTCTTAATTATCAAGCATTCCACTATTAAGTAACATTCGGCATTGTTGGATTTTGTATAAAACTCACCAAATCCAGGATACTTAAAGATCAATTTTAAATACTGTTACTGGTATGCAGTCCAGGCAGTACAGCTTTCCCTCTGAACAAGAGCCAATTTTTCATTCACAGAAAGCCTTGAAAAGTTTAGTTATTTGATCTATGACTACATGATCAGTGGCTCCATTTTCCACAAGTACAAATCAAAATGGTAAAAAACTATGAAGTAAGCAAATCTTACTTGATCTGATAATTAACATTTAGCAGACTAGCTACTTACACTACATCCAACCCTTTTTCATTTACAGAGAAGCTGCAGAACCCTATTGCAGCAATCCCACCTACTATAAATTAAAATCAGACAGGATTTTATAGTCATTCAGGCAATAAAATATCGAAGTGTGTCTTCACAATGTAGTCCTAAATCATGAGAGTTAGCATTTACTTACTTCCCAATTAATTTTTTCTATAGGGGATTGTAGGTTTGGCCAATGAAAGGTCTGTGTAAAACACAGAAGTAGGTGGCGTTATACATTTTGTTTTTTACTAGTTAATCTCAATTTAAATAAATGTTGTAGCATTTTAACTCATAAGAGTATGTTACTAACAAGATGCTGATGAATGAAACTACACATGCGATGAACAAGCTTCTCACCAGCCAGGAAAACATTTTTTTAAATAAAACTTTAAATCACTGCTTGCAAAATATTATAAACTTTCTCAACCTTTGATACTTGTAAATACTTTATAGTGTAAGTTTTAACGGTAATTACCATTGTTGTTTAATGGTATTTATATTAGAGGAATGATCTAGGATTTAAGTAGCAAGCTAGTTCATTACATTCGCTAGTTTGTTGCATGAAGCTAACTGCATTTCCCTTCCAAGGATGGTAGAGTGCTTTACTTCATATTCCAAGGAGGGACTGAATACCAATTTTGCGCTGCCAGGTAGAAATTCAATTTACATGAAGTGATATTGTAGCATGCGACAGTCATGATAGATAATAGGGTATTTTTTTCCAACTGGAAAGCTATTGCTAAGGCTACAAAACACGATATCAAAGAAGTTTCTGTATTTTCAGTTTAAAGGTTGGGGCGCCAGTATACCAAAATTTATGGGACTGAGTTTAGAAAGATAGTAACATTTTAATTTGATTTGAGGTGCACAAAGATAAAAAATATAATAAGACTGGAACCTGATTTTTCTTTGTGATTCAGCATCAGAAAGGTAGTGACATCTTCTCTGTTACAATTTTTATATAAAATGTCAAGACAGAAGAACTGATATTTATTCTTGTTAGAATCATCTTAAGAGTGAACAACTTCTCTAACTATCCTGCACAGACCAAAGCCACAATTTTGCACCTTGGTCCTTCAGAAAGGGGTGGGGTAAACACATAGAGTAGGGTACCAGGCTTACCTGGATAATGTTGTCAGCAGTGGTCTCAATCAGCAGCGTCTCCACCTGCTCAGCAACAGCCACAGCAGGAGGAGGCGAAGATGGCTGTTGAACAGGTTGGGTGGCTGTCATCAGCTTTTTTCTTCCTCTTCGTGATACCTTGACAGGCGGTGTTGCAGGGGCCGAAGCAGCCTCTGCAACAATATGGGATCCTCCCACCTCACTGGCAGCCACATTGAGTGGAAGGGTGAGTCCCCCAGGCAGCCTTACTATATTAGCACTATTCTGCCGTTGCTTCTGAGGGGACGGCCTAATGGCTACAGTTTTTTGTGGGGTGGCAGGAACCGTCTGGGCTGGGACTGTCATAGGTGAGGTAATAATAGCCTGGTTGGTCCCTGGGATTATCTGGATTTGCCCACCTTGGGGTATCATCTGGATAGTTTGACTGCAGGCCCCCTGCACCTGTGGGACCACCTGGTACTGGATATTGGCAGCAGCTGGACGGGCTGGGTTTTGGATGGTAAGCAAGATTGGGCCACTTGGACTGGAGGAACCAATTCCTGCAGGAAGCTGTATCACATTACTTTTAGTGGAAAGGAAACCCAGGTTCTTTGGGGGTGCTGGGGCAATGGGGGCAGGTTTAATGGGAAGCAGGCGGCGGGTACTAGGCTGGGCAGGAGGGGTGCTGACAGGTGCCTGGGCTGCTGGGGGCCCTATCTTACTGCAAGTGGCAGCGAGTAGTGCCAGGGGGGATGGCTGGGAATCCTGGGAAAATTATAAACTTAAATCACTCATCTGTACAAATGTTATAGAAGATTAAAATATCTATACCAGGAGGTGAGTATGGAAACAGTCATGCTTAGGTCACTCACTATTCAACTATTTAGCATCAGTCTATCGAATGGATTGTGAAATGCTAGGGTAAAATGTTTTAATATAAAGACACTAAGTGTTACCTGTCCTTGTCAACTGGGACAAATACATATCTTAGGACATTAGGTGAACAGACTAAGAGACTGAAGAACAGTGAGATGCTTTTTCATCTGGACCAAGTACAAGAAAACACCCTTTATTCCTGTTATAACTGCATCATCAAATGCATCCCAATTGAATTGAATTGAATTCCAATACCATTGTAGACAATAAGTATAATGGTTGGGACAGGTATCTCCGAACTTAACTCTGGTGGGAGGTGTAGGGTGAGTTAGGAAAGGCATCGCTAGGGTTACCAAAATATCCTAAATGTGATTCACCTGTGTAGAAGTGGCAGAGGGCTGCAGATACTCGCTGGGGCTGACAGCAACGGTGGTGGCCATACTGTCCTGTTGATCTAAAAGGAGATACTGTGCATAACGAGCATGCAATAATAATAAAAATGGCCAATGGCCCCTCGGAATCTTTGTTGTGAAGAACATGGCATAAAAATAGAATACAACATAATATGACAATGAATGCAAAATAAACTTGCAACTCATCAACACCATAGGTAATTTTATAGTAGAAGCCACTGACCAAATTTGACAATAGTAAACAGAATAAACACACATACACATTATAAAAACCTTTTAAAGCAGTGGAAAACTTACAAAAAATACATAAATTAAAAACCTATTACAAAAGTTATACATCATCAAATCCTGTGCATATTTATATATGGATCGTTAAAAAACTACACCAAAAACAATGGAAAAAGCATAGGTTTTGATATACAAAGTCGCCGACTGCTATACGAAAAAATTATTTCAATTTCTAAAAAATATTAAATGTGTTATACATTTATTTATATATTTTATGCTTTATCATGTTGCGTATGTAAATAGAAAGACACCTAACACTGTAACCCATAACAATGTAATTTAAGCAAGAACTAGCATTGCACCATCATTTTACCAAATTAAAGTTTTTCAAATTACACACAACTGTCCTTCCCTAATTAATCTCACATTTAAGCTACTTCCAAGCCCTTTGGATACACTTAGGGTAGCCAAATATAGTGTAAAAAAAAACTGCAAATTGCAATGTGATGCAACAGTTTAGACATCTTCTTGCCAGCTGACTAATGGTTTTTCCTTTCTTACATTGGGAATTATTTATCATCAAAATTTTTTAACAAAAAAATCTAAACTAAAATCTGACATTTTGAATACAGGTTTAAACTTTAAGCTACATGACAATTATACACAAATTCCATGTTTATTAATACCCTGTTTTTGCAGCACAGTCAACTTGATCACCAGTCAGAAACTGGTTATTACGGTTGAACACCAGAGTAATTACACAATGTCTAGCAATATGTTAAAGCTACATATGGCAACCCGTGCTGGCAGAAATCGTGCCAAACTGATTACTCTAGTGCTGAGCTCGTTAAATGCCACCACTTTTTTGACAGAGGAAAGAGTGTATTTGGACCGCATTTCGTTACTACTTTCATCTTATTCGTTCTCAACTTTACAAGCATGAATTGATCACCAGCTCTATATTATTAAGTGAAGACGTCAAAATGCTTAGTCTGTTTGCTGCTGCAATACCACGTAGTTCTGCTCATAATAGTTGCACAAAATACAAAAGTGAAAGCAATTGGCCAAACACAGCGAGTAAATTCGCAACTAAGGTAATGGGTTTGTGTGTATTACTAAAGATGGGCATCTCAACTAGTTTCTAAAACAGGACCGTATACAATTCCCACTAGGAATAACTGTCCCTTTAAATCTGGAGATTCGCGTTAAGAAAAAATATGCAGTGTAGCAAGAGCGCGGTCTGAAATAGCGCCGCCATCAAACAGTTAGCTAGCTTGCTAAATAGGAAACGACGATGGTAACAGAGACGAGTCTCTCCCAGCAGCCAATACTGCTAGCGAACACATTTTTTTTTAAAATCAACAAATAACCACTTTAGCGATTGCACTTCTAAACAAAAATAATAAACTCCATATAATTTGTTTCAGTTTGATTCAACGAAATAAACTGGCTGTAAGCATAAAAATAAAATTAACACGATTGTGTTTAGCTAACATAGGCTAGCTAAACTTTGATAATGAAAGCCAGATCGATTTAGCAAGTAAAGTCATCTATCTAATTACAACATTTTTCAAAAGGACAGTTCTAGTACACCTAGGCTGAACAACAAAAAAATGTTTTATGAAGTACAATGTAATATAAACATCAACGTTTTAATTCCTACCCACCGCTCATGACGACATTCGCTCTCCATGAACCTTTCAAGAGCAAGCCCATGTGAGACACCGCCTGCTTGCAAGGGCCAATCCAGTTGCACATTGTTTATTGAGAGACGACTATACTAGCCAATGAAAATTAAGCATCCATGTGATTGAAATTGTATTTGAGCAATAGAAACGTTGAATATCTTCATATCCGACGATTGATGCGAAGACAACCAGTGGCGTACTGAATTTACTGATGGGTGGGAGTATAAAAAGGATTGGTTTGGATTTCTTATGTCTCAAACCAATAAAATGTGAGCGTTTTATTTCACTGACGTCAAATATGTCCAATCTGGGTTTTTAGAGACTTTTCACTCAAATTTACACTCAACGAATATTTTTATCAACGATTCGCTACTTAAGTCTCCAGAGTGGCTGCCCCGTGATTGGTGAATACAATGTGACGTACATTTGCAAACGGGAATATTGTGTTATTATTCGTCTATTCGCAAATTCATGCGTAAGCTTCCGATGGAGTTTATACATTGTCGATACTTTTAAATAGGATTAAAAATGGCAAAAAAAGGAAAATTTTAGAATTTTTGCTCTGACCTTAACCGATTTAGTCATTGGTAATCTGAAAATGTCCAGCATTCTGAACATTCTCGGAAATTTGCTGACTCGGGTAAGGTTTTCGCAGACTCAAACAGTTCATGAATCCATTCCGTCTCTAACCAAACAGCTATGCATCAATTGTCTTAGCTGTTACAGCAGGTAGGTGTTACGTTTTAGAAAAATTGCACAGGCTAATAGATTATTTTATTATTCTGCGCTCAATTAAAGTAATGTTTTGTGAAAAAATAACTGATTAATGTATTAACGTTTTCTGAACAAGATTAGTAGACATGCACTTAAGTACTGCGTCCGATGCAAACCTTTATTTAACCAGGTATGGGCATTGAGAACAGACTTTAATTTAAAATGACGACCTGGTCACGAGGCATCACAAATACATTAATACAGATAGAGAAAAACGAATACGTTTTAAAAGGTGACAGATAAAGTCAAGTTTTCTTAGATATAGGGTTGATTTAAATGAATCTGTACCAATAAAACAGCTGGCGAGTATGACGTTATGGCCAGTTCATTAAGGTATGAGGACCACAATAATTATAGCGGTAAAACGCTGTAGACATAGATAACAAATTTGATTAAAACTCTTCTACAAATTGGACTGTACTGAAGAATGAGTAGGGCCACCTGAATAAAATATAAGCATAAAGGTGAATGTGCTAGTTATTGTTTCCCTTGCAAATATGATTCATACCTTATTTTCTATCAAGTCCCATATTAATATCATTCAAGGCTTTAAGAACTGCCATACCACACCCATGGCAAGCAAAAACCCCAGATTATATTTAATTACTTACTAGAAAGAAACTCAACAGCTTTTACACAATTGATTCCACAGACAGTTTAAAGTAGGAATAAGCCTATAACAATTGGGATCTGTTACATCACCCTCATTAAAGAGAGACATGACAGAAGCAGATTTCAATTCTAGTGGAATATCAGATAATAAAAAAAATCAAATATAAAAAAAAATGTAATAAAAAAAAGAATAAATTGATATGTAAATGGTAAAGATATTAAAGGATAAACTAGTTTTGAGAAAAATAGATTATTATTATTATGAATATAATATTGTAGCGTTTTTCGGAGTGCTACTTCTCTGCGCAGATTCAAGCACGAGACCGACACCGTTTAACAGGAATCAA